>CM060481.1:15602891-15612891 GCA_030544235.1 Lepturacanthus savala
CTTGGCCCGGTGGAAACAGCACTCATTAAAAACACACAACAAACAATACATTATATAAAGTTGAGCAAGAAACTACCAGGGAAGCGCAGGGATAATTTCGGCTGCTTGTTGAAAATATGTATCTGCTGCGTAAAATGTGGGAGGACAAAAAAAACATAATTGTATTGGCAGTATTATCAATAATAATGATAATAATAAATAACAATATCTGTAGTATGATAATAACTAATAACTGCGTCGTTTAAGGAAATATATACTATTATACGTAATGTGATTTTTTACTCTTCAGCACTCAGACAAATAAGAAGCTCAGCTCAAACTTTTCAGCTGAGTGTTTTACGGTCACTTCCTGTAATGAAACAGGTCAAACACATAACGGGATAGAGCTAACTTAAAGCATTTTAGTAGAATGCGTTTTTTTTTTTTTTTTGTTAACTATCGATCCTTCAGAAATGCATTGAGCGAGGCGGCTCCGGGTTCAGAATTGATTAGGTGATCAGCAAACGACAGCAGTACTTACAGATAAAAAAGGGGGGAAAAAGCGTTGGTCATGGAAGATTTGACAAGAGACTTCAGGACAAATTGTACTAAATTATAAAAAAAGGAGGATTATATAACTTTTTTTTGGTGGAGAAGGTTTTTTAAAATTATTAAAAGATAAACACACACTACAGCAGTCTTCTTATTGTGTGTGTGTGTGCGTGTGTGTGTGTGTGTGTGTGTGTGTGTGTATAAAGTCGATGCCAACGTGGTGTTGGCCTCTCCCGCTGTTATTAATATGAAATAAATCACCGGGTCTCTGCGGCATCGCCCCAGTCACACCGCAGATATCGACACAGTTAATATTTCATATTGTATTTGCCATAGGATATGTTTATTTAAATATTCGAAAACAGTACATTAAAATACAAATTAAAACGGAGCTCTAGGCGGATACATAGATTTATATTTTAAGGGGGGAGGGACTGGGTTTACTTTGCATTCAAACATTATTTTGGCTTTTCTATAGAGCGTTTTTTTTCCTCCACTGAAACAGAAGAAAGCATTGATTGAAAAGGGGGTAAGTACAGTGATCTGGTAAAGGCCCTGCGTGCTGCGCCTAAAGTTAACACGACTTCTTATGGTGCAAATATAAAACATATAAAACAATATGAAAGACGTAAAGAGTGACTGAGGGAGAGAGGGAGAGGGAGAGAGGGAGAGGGAGAGAGGGAGAGAGGGAGAGAGGGAGAGAGGGAGAGAGTCGTGGGCTTTGGGTGTTGAAGTTTACAAGTTCTTGGTGAAAAGTATAAAACTTTCCAGCGCGCTGTTTTGGGTTGTAAACCCTGGTGAATTAGGAGCAAGGAGCCAGCAATGAAAGTTAACATCCATCACCACCGCGACCAATAAGCTGCTCTGGCCGGCTGGCTGAGCACAGATGACGGATTCGCTGCTGTGCGGGCTTCGGGTAATTCATTTTCGATAGCAGTGGTTGCTGGGATCAATACTGGGACATTAACCCAAGCGCACACTGCTGTTCTCCTGATGGCACAAGCCAAAAAGCCACCATCCCCCTGTTGGCAATCAGCGAAGACACAGTTTTTAGGGTCATTATTTGGGGGAGAGGAACCGCGTGCCAAGGCTACTGATATCACAATTCATCAGCCACGTTATGGATGGACTTGGCTTAACTGTTGGTAAACACTGGTCAGGGAAATTATTGTACGCAATTTGCAAATGATTAGTGATGCCACTTCCTGGAGTGTTGGACTATTTTCTTTCCTGTTTTTTTTTTCTTGCAGCTCCAGGTCGAAAACCTAATGGCCTCATTTTACATAACATCGGTGTAAATGCCAAGACTTCACTTGTGTTCACATGGTTTACAGAGCAACTAAAGGCCGACAGAGGGCTCACACACACACACACACACCCCATCATCACATTTACAGAGACACTCCATGATGTGTCCAAACATGTCTGAAATATGTCAAAAGTGTTGATATTGTGACTTTGTGCCATTTGTCTCAACATATCTCACCCTCCAGGCTGGACACAATAATTACATACAACACTACAGCTGTGCAGCACCATATTTTGTGTCATATTAGACCTTGCAATGTAGCACACAATAAACACAGTATCAACACACACTTCCAGTCTATATATCAATCCGCCAGGTGAATATTGGGACCAGAATGTACAGATGTTCGTGATATTGCGTTTCTCTCCAAACTAGAGGAATGATTGACATAAATTAAACTATGCTAAGTTTTTAAACTACTTTGGCAACTTTTTTTTCTGGCTGCTCGGTATACACCCAAAACGCCCTTTAACAGAATCCAATTCCTCAATATGTTGCTATATCGCGTCCATATTGCGGGGCTACGGCAAATACAGGCACCAACCTATATCGATGCATCTCCTGATCCATACACGCTCTGACACTGATGGATTGCTGACCTGGATTGACGTCAGCGAGCAGCAGCAACTTTCATATACAAGTTTTTTTCTTTGTAAAACATGTTTTCACGGCGCATGGAACACTATGTGAGAGGTGAGAGTTGTACATGAGAGAGAGTTTGATTTTCGTGGCCTGGATCCGAAGCGCAAAAATGCGAATGGGGTCAAAGCCTGGAGCCTCAACTGAAGCTCGACACATTTCTTTAGTAGGATAAAGTTGGGATTCAGGAAGGAGAACAATAAAAAAAAAGACAGAAGAAAAAACTTATGAGTGATCGACACGTTTACTTCCCATATGTGAAAAAGGGAAGCCAAAATCCACCGAATCTAATTGAAACGTCTGAAGCAGAACACTTTGATGTCACTGCAAATTCTGTCAGCGTCAATACATTGCGAACGATTGAAAGGAAGACGGACGTTGTATAAGCCCCCTCCTTCAATATAAGCCGTGCTTTTCGCAGCACAATCGTGGTCTGATGTGACACATTAATATTTAACCTTCAGGAGAAGCATCACATGTGTTGGCGCCGACTCAAACAGTTTTATCAGAGACAACAAGGAGCGAGTCCTTCTTATCCGCCTCAGTGTAAACGTTGCACACACTGCTGCGGATTACGGCAGCGCTCCGGATAGGTCATCCTGCGCTTTATCTGCACAAGTGTCTAATGCAATCTTTTTCAGGAATTTGAGGTTCAGTTCGTAACATGAAGCACAACCCATGACACGGGGGGCCAGTGACGTCAGATTGGCCCTAGACAGAGTGCGCGAGTGCGAGGGGGGGGGGAGTGGAAAAAAAAAAATCACCGCGGGAGCGCGCACATGCGCGCAGGCTCGGTCTCATCTTGACAGGAGCGCGGGCACGTCAACATACACACAGAGAGCAGTGCAGCGCTTTGGGTATAGTAGAAGGTGCTCTAACAGCGGAGGAAATCCAGGCAGGCGAAGACACCTTCACGCACTGAGCAGAGGTTTGTGGCACAGTTGTGCGGCTGCCGGGACCCGATCTTTTAAAACCATGCTGGATTGACTGCAGAGAGGCAACTACAATCAATGGCTTGGCTTTGAAATCGTTCAAAATTTATTGGAAAGGAGCGTGAGAGAGAGCGACGGTGAGAGAGGGAGAGAGAGAGAGGGGGAGAGACGCGAGGGAGAGAGCGAGAGAGGTGGAAATAAAGATCATTTCTCAACGATGGAGCTTACAATGGAAAACATTGGAAATCTGCACGGCGTGGCTCACTCTCATCAAACGAGCGACTTAATGAACTCCCCGCACGCGCGCCAGTCGTCGCATCGGAACTTGGTGTCGCACGGACGGTCAGCCATGGTGTCCAGCATGGCCTCGATACTGGAAGGCGCGGGGGACTACCGCACAGACCACGCTTTGTCTGGCCCGCTGCATCCGGCGATGACCATGTCGTGCGACTCCGGGATGAGCCTGAGCAGCACCTACACCACGCTGACGCCGCTGCAGCACCTGCCCCCCATGTCCACCGTCTCGGAGAAATTTCACCACCCACACCCACACGCTCACCATCATCCGGCGCACCAGCGGCTCGCCGCCGGGAACGTCAGCGGCAGTTTCACTCTGATGAGAGACGACCGAAGCCTCGCCTCCATGAGTAACCTCTACGGCCACTACCCCAAAGACATGTCCGGCATGGGGCAATCGCTGTCCCCTCTGTCCAACGGTCTCGGGTCTTTGCACAGCTCCCAGCAGACTCTCAGCGCCTACGGCCCCGGAGCTCACCTCTCCAACGACAAGATGCTCTCCTCGGGGGGGTTCGAGTCCCACGCGGCCATGCTGTCCCGGAACGAGGAGCACCTGGCCCGAGGTCTCGGGAGCCACGGGGCCGGACTCATGACATCCTTGAACGGCATACACCATCACAGCCATCCGCACTCTCAGGCAAACGGGTCGATGCTCTCAGACCGGGACAGGCAGACGGTGGTGGGCGGCGGGCAGGGAGGCGGGTCGGGGCAGGTGGAGGAGATAAACACCAAGGAGGTGGCACAGCGAATAACGGCGGAGCTCAAGCGCTACAGCATCCCGCAGGCCATCTTTGCTCAGAGGATCTTGTGCCGGTCCCAGGGAACCCTGTCAGACCTCCTGAGGAACCCTAAACCGTGGAGTAAACTCAAGTCAGGCCGGGAGACGTTCAGGAGGATGTGGAAGTGGCTCCAGGAGCCCGAGTTCCAGCGGATGTCGGCGCTCAGGCTTGCAGGTGAGTGAGGAGACAGCTCCCAACCTGAGTGATGTGGAGGGATCAATTAGAAGTCAATGTGGCGAGACTGTCAATAGCTGCTCAAACAGACATTACTAGAAGTTATTAGTCGATTGTATCGAGTAAAACTTCATCATGACAGTTGGGGTGTTAAATGTTGGGGGAAATCTATATTTTGATTGATGCTGCAACCCATGATAGTATAAACAGACGCTGTGCAACAGTAGGGGTGTTATAAACAAAAGACAGGAGGCTCCTCTCCAAAGTGGATCTGACAGGTGGGTTTTGTTCTGTGTTTTTTACGCAGACATAAAGCGGCTTTACGCACGGATACACACATCCTACTGTTACCATCTCCCTCTGTCACACACACACACACACACACACGCACGCACACACAGACACACACGCGAGAAACAGACCAAACAAAGGAAATCAAAGCAGGATGTGAGCAAAATTGATTACATCTCGCTGCTATTACTTTAAAGGAAAACACTTTGAAAATCACTGAAACTCAAACACTCCGGTTTACTTTGGACTCATATGAATCAAACAGTCCCGCTGTCAAATAGGCACGTTCGACGCAAACAAGGATCGTCTGAGGCCTGGCCAAAGAGTCGGGGGAGCATGACCTCCTCGGGATCAATATTTCAGGTCCAGGCGTCCCCTTTTCAGAGTAGCGCGCTGATAAATGATCGATTTGGACCTGAAAGACAGCGACACAAGCAGATGCGTCTCTCCCCGGCCTTGCGTTGTCCCCTCAAATCTGGGTCTTTCCAAACCAGACGAGTTTCTCCCTTTCTAAGACTGAGAAATGGTGTTTATTGTTTTAGAATTTAATGAAAACGAGGGACGTCGCAGCGGCTAAAACAGACATGAGTGAGTGGTCTCCTTCTCATTGATGTTCCTGTAAAGGCCCCGTTCAGAAGCGAGCTCCCAAACGTCAATCAGCTCTTCTGTGTAGTATTTCAGCGAACAGTTCAATTAAGCAGATATAGTGGCATATTTTAGTTCCAGTCAATGCCCTATTGAAAAGCACTTAATGGCATGTAAATTGTTCCTTTGCGCATTTAGTGGGGTTCTGGTAAATAAAGATTTAAACACTCCACAATTGTCTCTTTAAGTGCCACCGCTGTTAAAGCTAATTGGGCTGTGGGGTTTTATATCTTCCACACCCGGCATCAGGATAAAACCCCCCGATCCAATTGACATGTTGGAGTGGCACAGTCCTGCATATGTTAATGTGGTCAGGCCCGGGACCAGCTCAGAGCAGGGAAAGTGTGCGCGTAAATGTATGCTTATTTATTCTCTATATGGAGATGAAACACTGGATGAGATCTGATCTTAATTTCATTCTGTAGCAGATTAATATTAAAAAAAATATATATTTACAGAATGGTTTTAAAACGCACTTGTGTCACAATAGGTCTGGGGAGGGGGTGGGTGTGCGTGTGCGTGGGAGGGGGTTGTCCATTTGGGCTAAATGACACATGACTTATATGTAAATGCGAGGAGCAACATTTTACTTATTGCATTTAAAATTACCATTATCCTCGATGCGCATGTGGGTTGGGAGAGTGGGAGTTGGGGGGGTTGTGATGCTGAAAGTGAGGCTGGGCCATACTCGCTCGGCCACATCAATCAATAAATTCAAATTACTATTCCAAATTCATCACAGTCACACAAATCAATGCAGCTGCCCTGCTTAGCTAATGTGAAAATGCCAGTGTCTGCGCACACACATACACAACACAGACACACACACAAACGACAATCCACTCCTGAAACGACAAACATAGGCCAGTTTAGGGGGGATGTGCCCTTCACGCTCAACATCTCCTATTGCAACTAGGGCAAAGACCCACGGGCTCCTCTCTTATTATTACGCTCCTTATATATGCAAACATCACCAGAGCACCCAGGCCGACTACAAAAAAAAAAGCTTTTACCTTCGGCTAGTTTAATAAATATGCAGCTACATTGTAAATCTACGCAGGTAAGAAAGACGCGGGGCGTTTGGGAGGCATTTAAAGATCGCATTAACGATGAAAACAATTCGTCTTTGCATCTGTGTTGAATTCCACACTCCATCTCAATGTATTTGGTCGGGTCAATACAGGCCTGATCGATAAGGATAGCCAGTGCATCTATCAATTATCCCGCCTCAGCACTCTCTCCCATTGGTCTCTCCCCCGGAGCATGAGGGAGGGAGGGACGGGGGGGGAGCCGGAAAAGGGGAGAAAGAGGACAGCTGTTATACAAAAAAAAAAAAAAAAAACACCTTCCCCCCCTTCTCTGCTGTAATCATGTTCCATTTCTTGTGTGTGTGTTATGCGAATGCTCACTCTCAATGTGGCCTTTGGGGGTTATACTGTTATACTGTAGACAGTCATCCGGGTAACACGTGTTTCCAAAGACAGAGACTGGACACCGCTGAAATTATTTGTGGCACAAGATACCCTACACGCCCTATTTCTTTTCTTGTGACAGTGATAAGGTGCCATGGCATGCCAAGGTCCTCTAGTCCACACGCGCAACGAAAAAAAAAAGGCGCAGTTGGTTCATTAGCATTTGAATGGCCAGGACACGTGCCAGGGTGGGCAGGTCAAGACCCACAGGACACAAGAGGAAAAACATTGTTGGGAATTGAGGGTGGGAGGCCTCCGTTCATGTTTCAATGGACTACACGCAGTTTACACAGGCCTAATCCTGGAGCAATATCACCCCCCCCCATCCCCCACCCGGTCCCCTTTCCCCTATGCGCCTGTACCGCAAGGCCCGTCTTCGTTTTCCCTTGTAAATATATTTTTATTGAGTTGCCTTTCTTACAAACGTTGCATTAAAACGCTTCTCTCAAGCTATATTTGGCGCAATCAAACCGATGCAGGTGTAAATTAGATTGATCTTGCGCGCGTTATATTGAGAAGGTTACAGACTGTTAGAACCTTTTATAGCCCATTACAATGAATCCTGCGGGTCAGTGTTGTTGTTTCAGGCGCTGTCCAAGGTGCTGAACTGCGTGTCCGCACTGAACCGCGCGTCCTCTCTCCGTTCCGAGGGCAGTTCAAGGTGGTGAACTGGAGTTTTATACCAGTACGTGGTTAATGGCGTTCTTGTAGGCCCTAAACACCATTATTTCATCCAACAGCTACCCACCCAACAATCAATATTACAATCTACAATCGCGTCAATCACACTCTCCTGCAGCCTACTTTCCAGTCCAACACGAAGCAAACCGGGGTTTCCATTTAAATCACATCTTCAGCTATTTTTTATTATTTTTTTCAAAGGGTGGGGAGCAGAGAAATACAAACAACGACGATCAACAAATTTATCCAAGAGCAAAGGAGGGCTGCTATTTTTTTGTGTGTGTGGTCGCGTAAACCAGGATAATGTGTTTAATTGGATAGGGCATTAAGATGTGATTGATGCGGGATAATCTAAAAACAGGTTTTTTTTTTCTCACGAAGAGATGACTTGATGTTAGCTTGTGAAATGATCGATTGGTACTTTAATAATTGATGTGTGAGGGGAAGATATAGGGGAGTAAACAGTGCAGCTGCGGTTTCATGAGCCTCGTTGTTCGTTAAGCACAGCAACGCGCGCTGTAAGTAGCTACTGAGACACGCGTGTTCAAACCAGCGCCTTTGAAATCCTCTGGTGGGGGAGAGCAACAGTCATTTTCATGAGCTTATAGCTCTAGGCTATTTTGGCTTAAATCGCAGGTTCGGTGCAGCACATATAGAAATGACATCTCACTCCTTGCGTCGTTATCTGCAAGAAACTGTACGTGCAAGCAATTAATCCAACTTCAAATTAACATAAATCTTCATTTTGTAGCCTGATATGAAGATTCATAATTGGATGCATCGTATAGAGCACAAGAAGACTTGGAGGAGAAAAAAAAACAAATCTGCACATGAAAATATGATTTAGATTTTGGCCGTGGTCTTATTAAACGCTGCTTGGCTGCACAGCACAATATCATAGCAGCAGCCGGCATACGTGTGTCGCCTCCTCGCTCCTTCTCTCCCGTGTGTGTATGTGATCGGGATGTAGAGTGCGTCTGCGCCACATTGTTAAGGCCGATCTGGCGAGCCCTGAATCTGTATCGATTCCCATTCCCCGACCTCTCCTTTCCATCTCTGGAGCTGCGCCATGCAGCCATGCAACACCCCCCCCCCCCGCCCCCTACATCCATCTCCACCACCGTGCAACACCATTTCTCCCATTAACAGCTCGCCCTTCATAACGCACAGCAGAATGACTAATACACGCCGCCTTGTTGCACACGTCGCTGCCTAAACAGATGCTGACTTCAAAATAATAATAATAAAAATACAAAAAAGGTTTGGCTGCTTTTAATTCTGCGGTAAAGGAAAACGTAACACGTCTTTTTCGCTCTTTACAGACAAGCTGCCTCGACTGCGTCCACTTTATTATTGAGGGATAATGTAATTTTAATAGAGTGCAGCACCGTGTCTGTTGGGAACGGGCGGTTTGCTTTGGCCTCCTGGAGGCTATCGCTGGTTTCTCTGAGAACCGCTCATCCAAACAACTTCACACTCAACACCGCGCTTCACTGGGTCCTCAGCAATATACCCGCCAAGAGGGAAGTGGATCAGATGATCGGCTGTTCACAGAGCAGACAGACAGACGGACACGTCTTCCGTTGTAGTTAGAAACGAAGGCAGATTCGCAGAAGAAGCTGGCACTGTCTCCCACAATTTCATCCATCTCTCTTTTTAGCAATGGGAGCAAACACACACACACACACACACACACACACACACACACACACACAACCTCGCTCCAATTCACACGAGGGGCGTGCTTTGCAATTATAAATGCAGTGGAGGTCTGGACTCTGTACAGTCTCGAATACCGTCTCTTCTATTTCAGATGATCAATTCCTACGCTACTCCGTCGCCCCCTCGCCAAACTGGATCGATAGGAGAGAATGACCTTTAAATCAAATTGCTGCCCCTCACCCCCACACACCCCCAGGACACCCCCCCCCCCTCCAACCGCCTCCACGCAAAAAAATACTAAACTTTAGGTAATCATATCGGCCTATAATTAAATCTTATTGCGCCGTGGAGTCGAATAGCTGCACAAAAGGATTGTAAAAATGCAGGTTGAACACTGTGTGTGTAAAGAAAACGACTCCGGTGTGTGTGTGTGTGTGTGCGTGCGCGCGCGCGGCTTTTGACCTGCCACAATCTGCATCGGTTTACATAAGACTCAAAGCAAGTGACGGTTCCAAAGAGCAGGAGGCTGCTGATGTGCAATTAAACTTGTTGACCAGAGCGCATCAGCAGGCTCATGGTGTCGCTGTT
>CM060481.1:17415391-17655391 GCA_030544235.1 Lepturacanthus savala
GTGTGTGTGTTGTGTCCATCAGATGGTACCACGGCTCTCTGTCCCGTTCAGAGGCAGAGTCCCTGCTAACGTTGTGTAAAGAGTGTAGTTACCTGGTGAGGAACAGTCAGACCAACCGCTCCGACTACTCTCTGTCCCTACGGTAGGATACGCACACACACACATACACACACACACACGCACACACACACACACACACACACATTCTGCTGCCACAACAGGCAATGAAACACCTGAGCACCTTCCTGCCATGAAGCTGCAGAGTGTGCAAAGTGTGTGTGAAGCCACCTGAGCTGCTGCTCTCATATCACAGCCCCCACACCTCCCCATCTGTCTTGCCTCCTCCCTCAGCCCCTTTATCAACCCCACTTAAGATCACCGCTGCACCGATTCCTCTCCCGATACTCATTTGCAGGGCACAATACTGCTTATCTGGTCAAATCACTCCCTTGTAATTAGTACCGCAATCCATCGTCCCAGCCGCTGACACCCGCTCTTCCAACCCCTCCGTCCTAACCCCATCCTTGGCCCCCTCTCTGTGGTCTTCTTCCTCGGGCCCCAGCGGGCCTCCTAAGTGGCAATCAGGCAGGTAGAGCACACTTCAGTGCACACATCATCTTCCCCATAATCACTAATGAATATGAATTACCTTCTGTGGGCTACACAAGAAAGGAATCAGAGAGGGAAAGAGGGGGGGAGAGAGAGCGAGGACAGGGAGACACCGAGTGTCACTGTGTTGTGCTGACAAACTCAGCACAACACAAGCTCATGCATCGCTCGAAGAGTGGGTTTGACACATACGCACACACACACCCTCATGCACACACTTGCTGGAGCAGCAAGGTCGCAGTTGGCACCCGTTCCACGGTTGGCTTAGTTTGGAGCAAGAAACGTCTCTTACAAGGCTACAACATTCATCTCTGTTACGTTCTTTCACTGTTTAGGAGAACTCGCCCTCGTTCAGTACAAAACCGAAAACAGCATGAATCCGAAAAAGAGTTGACATAGCGTAGATCTTTAATTACCTTAAAGGGAAAGTCTATTTTTTTTCTTTTTAATAAAGCCTTTATTTTCTTTCTTTGGCTGTAATTGCTATGGGTAATAATAATATTGTACTCACAAAGTTTATAGTGGAAGTCCAAGAACATGACATCATTCAACAGAAGTCAGACATGGCAGGGACCATGAGCAGTCGGTTTTCAAACAAGACTCCTGGTTAGCTAAACATATCTGGAGCAGAAGACGAAAGCAAAACTGTGAAATTATTTTAAAACGACTATTAAGGTTTAAAGACTTTGACCTACTTTGAAATTTCTTATTTTCCTCAGTTGTGCATGAACAGAGCTTTTCTTTTTTTGGTGCACTACTTTCTGACGTGTTACTGGCACCGTTGTTTATGGAGAATGACATTGTCTGCATGTTTTAAATGTTTGTCTCAACCATTGAGCCCCTTGTCCTTCTTCTTCGGAGTCCACACGTGCCATGGGGCTACACGAATCGTGAGTGTGATCTTGTGTCAGGCATACGCAGATGTTTCGCAAGTGTTATTGCACCCTGCTTGTCTTGTATGCCTGAAGAATGGCTGTGTACATAATTAAATAGAGAAGGCAGATGCGTGTGTGAGGAAATTCTTCTTTGTTAAGAGTTCAAAAGACATGCTTTGTGCATGCCTGAACGGTGTAGGCCGGGTGCTGGGTTGAAGAGACATTAGGATGAAAAAGAAAAGGATAGATAATAAGCACTCCAAGGGGCTCCTATTTAGAGTTGGAGTTTGGAGGGATTTTTAAATTAGTTTCTTCATATGTGACATTTCAAAATGCTCTTAGACTGCTTTAAATACCAATAGTAGGCTTCAGATATGAAGCTTCTGATATAGAACATTGTATCATCCCTCCTATCCTGTTATGGCTATGATGTAATATATGATATATTGTACATGAGTCCTTTATTGGAGTACATTCTATTGGGGGTACATCTTTTGATATGTTTATTATTTATATTTCTATAACTTGTGTATCTGTGTGTGTCTATTTCTGTGCATTTTTAAACATTATTATATATATTACCATTTCTAAGATTGACTTTAATGGCAGCTTTCTACCAGCTGTGCCACATCATGTGTTTAGTAGCCTACTATGGGTATCTAACATTACTAAGACCCTGTATTTGTCAGAAGCAGAATGAGGGTGCTTGAAATGTCACGCACGCAGAAAATAAAAAAAAACTTTACCTCTAAATATGCTAATTCAGATAATCTGGCTAAAAATTTGTCTTTTTTTTCTGATTGTCAGAACACGTCTGTTTCTTGCACTTTATCACAGCAATTTTGCCTTATTCACAGATATAATAACTTGATATAAATGTCAAAAAAAATATTTCCCATAATGTTTGTATCTCGATTATCATTTAGACATCGCTGACTACTGCCGTCTTGCTAACATATCCTTGAGACAAGGACGTTTTGTCTAATGACAGGCATCAGCTACATTTTTTGGAGATAAGGCAGTGTCCAAGTCCGTTTAGCATTGTTCTTGTCCTAGGTCATTGTCCTTGGAAAAAGTGAACCATACCTAGAGTCGTGTGAGCAATGGAAAGAAAGACGAAGGTTGTTTAATGAAGAAGAAATGAAGAGCCCCTCCAAAGTGAGTCAGCACCGACACAGACGGGGTCTGCCAACGTTTAAACCAACATGAATATTTATGTGAAAGCTCTGGTTGCTTCTAATGTACCATGAGACACAAAGAGTCCCCAACACAAACAGAGCTGGATGAAAGCGCGCTGTCAACTCTGAGCGCTGACACGATGAAGCAGCGTCTGGCTCTCAGGAGGCCAGCGGGACTGTCACCAACTTCCTGTTGTTTGTGCTGTTTGTAGTCGCAGCGAGTTCCTTTGGTTTCGCTGCTCTTCAAGATTGAGTTTGGTTTACTTGAACAATGACAATTATGGTGACCGTTTTCGGTCCTTGTCTTTCCACCGCTTCTATAATTAGACGTACATTATGACTGGCTGGCTGGCTCTTAAAGGGGAAGTCCTGACGCGGCTGACTGGCTCTTAAAGGGGAGGCGGCAGCGGCTCGGCTCAGCCACTTTTTTTTCACAGTCCAGCGTTCTTCTCTCCTTCCCTTTGTTTTTTACGCCCATGTGCTGTTACACCACTGATGATCAGCGGTGTAAGATGGATGGATCAGTCGCTGATCCATCCTTCATAACGCCCCTGCTTAATTTGTGAGACAGTGTTAAATCCCGGAGAGAATCATGTATCAAAAATGCAGTAAAAAAAAAAAGAGAGGTGAGTATAAATATAGGCTGTCATTTCCACAGTGTCATTATGTGTCAGAATGTGTGGAAGCTTCCATGATGTTTTATATGCCCCACTCATCATGTCCTCTCACATTCCTCACGCCTACACTTCCGTATTGGCTCTCTCCCGCTTTCTTCCTTATATTGTCTCCTACACCATCTCAATTCGCTTTTTTTGTTGTTGTTTTTTTTTTTGTTTGTCCTCCCAGGAGCTGCCAGGGTTTCATGCATATGAAGTTCACACAGTATAAAGACGGAAAGTACGTGCTAGGACAGAACAGCCCGCCGTTCGACACCATCCCAGAGGTCATCCACTTCTACACCACACATAAACTCCCGATCCGAGGAGCCGAGCACCTCTCCCTGCTGTTCCCAGTACTGGTGCAGACGCTCTGACTGACCCGCACGCTCCTCCTGGACCCTTCGGGGGGTTCATAGTGCTCGGACGCTCAAAAAAAAACAAAAAACTTGAATGTTTGACAGGATCTTCCCGGCGGAGTCCCAGCACTCTCTTCTCCTTCGACCGGACTGCTTTGGATGATCCAGCGCACCGCGGGGCTAATGTTCCTCACCCACCACTGCTGTTGTACTTGTGCCAAGTGTCTCTAACATCCATGGGGATCAGT
Organism: Lepturacanthus savala; assembly: GCA_030544235.1. NCBI lineage: Eukaryota > Metazoa > Chordata > Actinopteri > Scombriformes > Trichiuridae > Lepturacanthus > Lepturacanthus savala. The sequence goes on from CM060481.1 coordinate 17,419,317, forward strand.
TCACCCGAAACACAATACCCGAGTTCTAGGCCACCTCACCTGTGCTTTAACTCCTCTTTCCTTGCTGAAACCACAGGGACTGACTTCAGGACTGAATATTCTCCCTTTTCTTATTCCATCTCTTTTCTGACTGCAATATTCTGAACGTAGCCCCGGTTTACAGGGAGCCTGCAGAAAATTGAGATTAAATTACTGCTGTTTCACAAAAAAAAACACCTCATTGACACTGATAAAATATTACTGTTGTTAGGTGAAAATCTTGCAATATTTTGCTGACATTTTGTTGACACAATTTTCAAATCCTTTTGTAAACGGTGGAAAATTCATAACGCTATTTTCGAACGATATAAGGTTTTTACCAACAGCAGTGATATCTCTGATGCTTTTCTACACAAAGCCACAACTGTACTGTACTATAACCTGTGCATTCTCTTCCGGCCTGTTTCCGTACTGTCATGCTGCTGTATGTTGAGGATCCGCTTGACACACGTCTCCATGTTACTTGTTGATTGTTTCATCGTAAGCAACAGAGAAGCTGTGTTGTATTGGTACTCGTGTTGACCTTGCTGACCTGTATCTCTTGTTTGTTGCCTACGTTGCATTTGGTAGACAATGCTGGGTTTGTAAAAAAAAAAAAAAAAATCCGACCTATCAATGCTGTCGTCGTCTTTTCCCTCAGGAGCTGATCCGCAGGCTACATTTGGAGCTGAGGGATGCTAATCAGGAAACACTGATCACTCTGACGATCTCACACTTTGTGAACGTCAGCCACATTGTCACACTTCCTACATATTCGATTGCATTTTTTTTTTTCCCCTGGCCCGGCCAACATGCTGGTTGGTGAGTTGTATTTGAGTAAATTCTTGCCATCTGGAGCCTGGGTGTAGTGTTTTGTGGGGAGAAAAAAGAAAAAAAAATCAAATTTGAGAGAAGAGACAACATGTACTGGCGACGACAAATGTAAGAATGATTTAGAGAATTGTTTTTCAAGCCAAAACTTTCTATGGTCCATGCTGTATTCATTACTATTATTTACGGACTATTACTTTCCGTCATTAGTAAAAGATGACGGGTTGCATAATTTACCTGCTGTGTTGAAGCACCTCATCTGTACTCGTCTGTGGATCACCAACAACATTAGTGGTTTCTAACCTGGTGATGAAACCCCCGCAAGGGCTCTGGATATTAATATAGGGCGTCTCAAGATGATTACTGGAGCAAAAAATAATTTCTGCCACGCAAATTAATGTTAATTTTTCAGACTTTTTTTTGCTGATTCTAGCTAATTTTTCATATGAGGTGAGGTTTTACCTCTTCGAGCCTTTAAAAAAAAAAAAAAGTGCAGAAGAGAAGGCGCTCCATGTGTGCATGCAACCTGTGAGTGGTCACAACATGGCTCTGCATCATAGGGTCACATGCAGTGTTGGTGTTTGATTTAAAAAAAAAAAAGCCTCTGATAAAGAGTATAGCTGAGCAGATTTCAAACAATAGATTCCTTTGGAGCCCAGAAAGAAGGAAAAGAGGCACAAAGGACTTGGCAAAATTGCATGCTTCACATTTTCAATCACACACACACACACACACACACACAGAGAGGCATACACATTTGCTCTCCTTCATCCATTAACAGCAGGGTTGGGAGGGAGAGGGTGAGGACTGGGGGTGAGGTGTGGCTGAGGAGGGGTGAGGCAGCCCTCATTATTTGGGCTGCGCTGCAGTGAAAAGCACTGGGATTGCTTTCATTACTGAGCCAAATGAAATAGCAGCGGCTGATTACCCGCGTGACGGAGAGACGAGACGAGCTGGATCACTCTCTGTTGGGGAGAAAGAGTGAAGGAAAGAGGAAAAAAAAGGGGGGGGAAGGAGGGAGAGATGAAGGAAGTGGGGGAAAGAAGGAGGAGGGAGACACTGCCTGGCTGTACTTCCCCAACAAGACTCCAAACAAGTGTGTGTGAGCGTGTGCGCGAGTGTGAAAAAGAGACGACGACATGGAGGGGGCTGCTATAGTCCCATTTTTCAAACTAGGCTCCCCGGGGAGGGATATGAATAATAACGACAGCGGCAATGCAGCATGTAAAAATCAAACAAATGTCACGCTCACATTTCTCTGCCTTTTGTATAGCTCTTACCTCGTATCTGCTTTTGGGATTTTACAGGTTTTCTTTTTCTAGCTCTAATTTCTTTCATGCTCATAAAGCCACATTTTTATGAGTTTGTGTAGGTTAGAACAAATGTCTCAGTCCTTTCAGTCTTAGAAACACAATTCTGTGTTTGTGAATTGTGAAATGTGCTTGTGTGTGTGTGTGTGTGTGTGTGTGTGTAGAGATCAAAATCAGAGTGTGTATAATGTCAGACATGGTGGGTATCGGTGATTATGCGGTGACGGCAGCTGTTAATCCATCAGACAGGCTCGGAGGAATGAACACCTGTGATCGCCACAGAGCCAAAGAACATGATAGAAAACCTTATAATGCGCACACACACACGGCTGACAGATTTACACATAGATGCAAATGAGCACGTTCAATTGAAATAGAAATTTTATATGAGTTCCTGAATTTGGAAACAGTGGTAGCTGGAATCTTTTTTAAAAAAAACCTTGAAGCTTCTGATATGAATAAGTTTTGACTTATTTTAAGACCAAGGTCATGAATGAACTTCTAACACCATTGTTTGAAGAAGAAGCTACTCAGAAATAGGCATTTAAACAATTCTATGACCCATTATCAGATGAGGAAAGTCATTGCCTGGTTGAAAAATTCAGATCGGTGACTACAGACATTGTGGTGTGATTGCTTAGTCCAGATTAGGAGAAATATGAAATAAAAGAATACCTCCTGTTAATAATTACTAGGAAAAAAAATAAACCAAATATGTTCCTATCAAGACAGAAATGTTGGTCTTAAAAGGCTATCCAAGGTGAAAGGTCAAATAAAACTTTTAAAGGGGAAACAATTTCAGTGTCTGACAAACAGATAAGATTTAGTTTCTTAAGGCCTTGTTAAAATTTTCTTAGAATTGAAACACACACATCGACTCATTCGCCCACGCTGTAAGTTTATCACGGGTTTCCCCACCTCCATAGTGACACTTTCATGCAACATAACCCGCCAGGCTGCTTGCAGGGATTTAGCCAGCTGTGCACACACTCAATGCCACAAGAGACGGACGGGACACGCACGTCAGAAAAATAGTCCTCCCTCTCACTTATCCCTTATCCCAGACATGCTAATCCCTACAGTTGTGGCAGGAAGGCGTGGAGGAGATAGATTGGAGGTCAGCGCGAGCAGGTGTGAGCATGCCGTCCGGCCCTGCCAGAAGACTGCAATCAGAGAAGAGAAAGCAGCTGCTGTGTTTCTTTTTTCCTTTTTTTTGTGTGTGTGTGTGTGTGGGGGGGGGGGGTTAGAAAGAAGGGAACAATTTGGAATAGATTGCTTATCCACTCCTGCCACCTATGTGTTATGACAGCGTGGCATTCAAGGGCTGCTCCGAAACATCCAGTTTGAGGTTCTGAATGATTTCTCGCTGCTAGTTGCTGAAACAAAAGGCTGATTAATCAGGTTGTTGCTTCACAGAAAGGTAATCAGACATTTTTGACAACGAAGAGTCATCATAAACGTAGTTTATCAAGCAAAAATGCCAAACAGGCAACTGTGAGGTCTTGATGGGATTTTTTTTTTTTTACTGTTTCACATTGAGATTCTTTACTGTTATTTAGACAAAACAAATAATTTGAAGATGTCTCAGTATGAGATTTTAAAGACCACAAACATACATAAATCAACTGGTAATAATCATCTGTTGCAGCTCTACAAGGCGCATATGAAGCCATGGACTCATATCTATGTTGTCTATTTATAAAAGCAAGGGTGTCTGTGTGTCTGCTTATTTCTCTGACTGTCGCATCAACCTCAGCTTTCGGATATAGCTTGTGCCTAGCATGATGGTGTATATCCTTTTATGTGGAATTTTTTGGATGGATATTCAAGACATTATTATTATAATTAAAAGTTAAATTCCATAGACTTACATATCTCAGTGCTTTCCTGCAGCTGTGCTTTCGTTACAGTGTAAAGCTCCGTATCAAGACGCTCCTCCTCATGTTGCTTCCCAGCGCTTTCGTTATAATTCAAAGCTTCCTGTTGTCCCGTTCATTCCTGCACTTATCATGCAGCTAAAATAACGAAAGTATTGTAACGTCTCTCAAAAACCACAAGCTAAGACGTTAGCCACTTTAGCTGCTACTTTATTCCTCATGCTAACACAGGCTACTGTGGGCTGCAGGTGTAGTACTCCAAGACGCATTCACAGACCCTCAGGAATTCCCAGCACTATCACCTAAAGGAACAGAATCTGTGCCTAAACTCATTTATTGACAAACACATATAACAATAACCATAACAAGCCCAGGAAAAAGTATGAAGTGAGACATGTATCATAAGTCTGGTTTTACTTAGACACAATTTCAAAAAATCTACCTTAGCTTCCACTTTTCTATAGGAAAACATTCTTCTGCACTGCACTAGTATGATAAAAAAGCCACTGCAACTGTATGTGGAAAGGTGTTAGAAAGTTCACTAACAAAGTAGCGATGGAAAGATTTATCTGATATGTTCAAATGATTCATTGAGTCCACTGAATGTACTTGACATTCGACAGGAGAAATAATGGCAGCGGCGTGTGGAGGGAGATGCTGAGCGGAGTGTCCACCAATCCAAATCTCAGCCGGCTCCTTCAGAAATCCTCCTACAAAGTGACCTTTGCCTCCGCTCCCACCAAGCTCTTTCCCAGCTGCTCCCTGGATAAAGCCCTCTGATCCCGGGGAGCTTATCACCAAAGGTCTTCACTTTCTTTGTTCCGCGTATAATTACACCGCATTCAATGATAGATCTGTGGAGGTGATGGTAGGGAAGAAGAATCATTACACGCTAGACAAACGTATGCGTGCGTCTCCTCTGCTGACTCGGCTAAGCAGAGGAGAAAACGCTTTCAGCCTCAAACGGGAATCCTCGCCTCTCTCCTCCTGGCCCCACGCCACCTCTGAGGGGCTTCAGCAATGTTTAACACTGGCACAATCAGCGGTTTGAATCAGATGGAGTTTTTTTTGCTGTTTTTTTTTTTCCAAATGTACACACGTGTGCACACAAACACATGCAAAAAAAAAAACAAAAAAACACGGTTTCCTCTCCACACTAGCAATGCAAAGCCAGGATCATGATGACAGGGGGTGGTGTGATTCTCTTGTCCTCTGTCGTGTTCGCATTAGTCATATGCAAATAGGCATTGTGCACAGAGAATGACACAAATCCACCATGTCTAAATCCTCAAAGAAAGACTGGTGACGGCTATTTAGTTAACATGATTTATTAAGGTGTTTGACCCAGTTAGCAAATGGGTTTGTTTCAGGTGTTTTGAGAAATGGAATTTGACGACATGAAGAAGAAAATGTGAAGGGAGGAAAACATTTGTTAATTGGCATCAAAATTGAAGACTGAAGGCAAAGATGATTCAATTTCATGATTAAATTTGTGAGTCTTCTGCGCCTGTTACTCAGAGAATGAGAACAAATGATTTTCTTTTGACAATGCAGACTTCTATCATAATCAATATCCTTATTTTTTTTATATATTTGCATGCCCTTATAGCAGGGTTCACCAACCCTGCTCCTGGAGAGCTACTGCCATGCTGTTTTTAGGAATCTCCCCACTCGACACACAATCTATTCTTATTATTAACGAGCCCTTGACAAGCTTCAGCTACTTGATAATGAGATGATAATTCGAATCAGGTGTGTTGGAAGAGGGAAAGTCCTAAAACAGGCAGGAAAAAGAGGAAGGAAAAGGAACAGAAGGGGAGAGGCATTCACTGACTGTGAATGACGCTGCACACGTTTTGGCATTTCCTAATGTTCCAGATGGCATAAGGCCACGATCATCCCTGGCTAATTCGGGAAAATGTGTTCAAACATTCGTGACAGGACGCAGTCGGTGACCTTTAAGTTGGAGATGCTCGGCTGGTATTTCTTCCCTGCTGTCTTTTTCCATCAGAACTGAACTGGAGGAGTGGAACAAAGACACATCCTTGGATTGAGGTGAGCTTGAAATGCCATTCTGTCAACTCCTGTCTGCTCTTTGCTGTGCGACGTGGGATGAACAACAAACTCTGTCTCTATCAGCACGTCTATCGGTTCAGTTGTAACCATCCACCTCAAAAGCGAGAAAAAAAAAAACAAATGCATGTGGATTAAAGGTCTTTCGATATCAGTGACTAGACTTACAGTAGATCCAGATCATTGCTCAGAATTCAGGACACAAAAATGCCACATCACTGTTTTCTTGTTTAAACGCCAGCTTATCAAACAACCATTTAATTTAGAAAGTTTGGATTTGACTCATTACAGTACGTTTCCCCGAAACTCATACAATCACAGGAAATATTTCACATAACAGGAAGCGCTTCAAAATGAAATTCTGACCTCACCAGATGGATAACCCCTAGTTACAATAAATTTCAAGAATTTTTTTTTTTTTGCATTATTCATGACTGTCTGACCCGTGTCTGCCTATTAACGGGAATAAGATGGCATCAATCGGCTTCTCATCAGGACGTTAAACAGTGCAGCAGGATAAATCAGATGACACCCCTTTCCTCCTCAGTGTTTTAAGAATGTAAAACTGACTGATTTGAGATCAAATCTAACAATTATATGGAGGAAAGGAGACAAAACACAAAGGGATAGACATAAATATAACTGTTTCCTGTAAATGGATGAGCCTGAGCTCAGATGAGATTCTGAAGATTGAAAGCGAGTGAGTCATTGATTCAATATAACAACATGACACGTGAAAATCTCATAAAAGGGAATAGGATTTTATTTTATTTGCTATAATAATGGTATCAGGCACTACACCACCCTAGACAGAAATGTCATTTACAGTCTACTACCATTAAATAATTCACATCCAACACTCCTATTCACTAGTGGTTAGTTGATGTGTGAGTGGTTTCTAGATGTGCTGATGAAAAGCAAAAGGAAAAAACAAAATGTCCATGAGTGTAATTATTAGGCACCCTAGTTCAGCCCACAGTGAAGTAGAGCTTAGAGTAATGAAGGATAAACCAAGTCCTAATACAGAAGTCCTAATATTGCCGCTGCATTCAGAACGTTTTTGATTGAAGTGACAAAATTGCTTTTCCTCTGACGCCACCATCAGGACAAACTTTACATGTTGCCCCACGAGTGGTAAGAATAATGACAAGGGCAAGGTCGTATCACCTAATTTCATTCATCCAACGGATTATTTTTTATGGTGTGTAAGGAGCATGTCAGCCTGGCTTCTGGTCCGACAGTAAAAGTATCATTTCCTCTCACAGTGCATCTCAAATCATAACAAAATCAATACTAAAGTCCAAGTACCGTGACGACTTTTATGCACACAGAGCAAAAAGTATACCTTAACAGATTATAAGGTGACAAATGTTTTCACAGAAAATAAATAACTTACCAAGTCAAGTTGTGGAAAATGCAGATGTTTTTAAGAGTGCGTGCATACAGCACGTGCAAAAAAAAGAAAAAAAAGTGCCCTAAATTGTTGTTTTCTGCTCAATAAGAATTAAATAAAACAAACATCGACAGGCAGGACACTAATAAAGGTAATGATTCTGTGTTGTTGGTTTTTTTTTTAAAGTGTTATTAAAAAATATCATTTCACAGAAAAGGGTTGACCCCAGAGAGTTCATTTGGGGCTTCTTCAGTCTGTGTCCATAAGGATGTTCTGTTATATTTCATAGATTTGAAATAAATCTACGTAAGACGAGCACAACGTTTCATTTACTTTGGTGCGGTGAGTAAATTTGTCGAGTCGCTGTAAAAAGTGGCTTCAAATTATATTGATTGTACTCTAATCTACAATCTGGATTCATTCGGTTCCGAATGAACGTCTCAACTATCTCACGGTTACTTCATCCTATCCGTGCTACAGTGGCTGTAGTGCATGAACAAAAGGTGTGGGACAGTAGGGCTGTGTCAGTTCGGTGCGACTCTGCCTCTTTAAGGTGCTTTCGCTCAGAACTTGCTGAGCGGCAGCGCCCCCGCCTTCACCAGCACGGCTGAGAGCAGTTCTGCAGGCCGAGCGGGGTGGGACACAGCTGAGGGGTCTCCGTGCTTGTTGTCGGAGCTCATCGGCGTGTTAACCTTCCCTCTGTTCAGCGTCGTCTTGACCGCCCCGCCGCCTGCTCCCATGCCCAAACTGGTCCTGCTGTTCTCCGCCGTGGGGATGACGATTCCCAGGTGAGCGTTGCCTACCGCGTGCGTCCCGCCGTGCTCCATGCTGCTCTGACAGCAGCACAGCAGCCGGAAGAAGGCGGCCCTCATCTCCCTGCTGGACAGTGTGTATATGAGAGGGTTGAGGGCCGAGTTGAGCACAGCCAGGGCGATGAACCAGTCCACCTGGAAGAGCACGGGGCACTTGAGCGGGCTGCAGCCCACGTCCAGCAGCAGCAGGAGGAAGAGCGGCGCCCAGCACATGACGAACACTCCGAGGACGATGACCACGGTCCGCAGCAGGGCCAACGAGTGCTCCGAAGGCCGGCTGCTGACCCTGCGGCCGCTCGAGGTCACCAGGCGATAGATCCGGATGTAGAGGATGACGATGGCTACCAACAGGACGCTGAAGACGATGATGCAGAAGGCCACGTAGCTCTTGGCGTAGAGCGGCAGCACAGTGGAGCAGGAGGGCAGGTTGTCCAGGCAGTTCCAGCCCAGGCTGGGCAGGGCGCTCAGCAGCACCGACACCAGCCAGCAGGCAGCCAGCAGTCCGAGAAGCCTCCCGCGGCCAGCCGTCTCACATGGACGCAGGCGGACCATGGTCATGTGCCTCTCGATCCCAATGGCCAGAAGGCTGAACGTGGAGGCACTGAGGGCCACGAACATGCTCCCTTCTCTGGCCAGCCACTGCTCCGGGGTCAGGTAGAAAGTGTTGTTTCCCGAAGTGAAGATATTAACCACATAGGCGATGCCGGCCAGCATGTCGGACAGCGCAAGGTTTCCAATGAGAAAGTACATGCGGCTGTGGAAGCGCTTGTTCCTCCAGAGAGCGAGCAGGACCGTGACGTTCTCCAGGACGATGAGGACGCAGATGAAGAGCAGCACAGCCATCTTGCAGGCACCGCCGCTGCGAGGCTGGTCCAACTTCCCTGAGTTGTTGTAGTGGTTGACGATGACCAGGTTCATCCGTTCCTCCATTTTGAACTCCATTTTCAACCCCATCCTGCCTGCCCTTCCTGGCCTTCCTGGGTCTTGCAGCAGAGGGCGCCACAGCACTGGACACTTCTCAACCTGGCAGTGATTCAACTGACATCATCCAGCCCCCCCCCTCATGGACCTGCCAATCAAATGTTGAGTTTAGGGTTTAAAATGCACTTTTAAAAGTTATTTTAAAGAAACGAAAGGGATACAAGTATCAGTGAGAAGTAAAAAGCATTTCATAGAAGATATATAAAAAAAAAACAGCACTTAGAAGATACAACATATAAAGCAGACTCCCACACATAAAAAAGAGAGGAACTTGCAGGTTCTTTTTTTTTTATTTATAACTGGATTGGTTATTGGAACTCATAAAGCCGTTGCTATAAATATTATAGCACAGGCTATAAGGCTTAAGTGTCCAGTGGAAGAACTGTGATTCATAAATAAATAAAAATGTTAAATGACCATGAATTTATGATTTAAGATACAAGTAAGTAGATCAGATTAACAGTTGTTCTTCCTATTCTCACAGTTAAGCTCATTTATGTGTATATATGTACTATATGTCTTTTTTTAATTCTATATAAAATAAAGAGTGTAAAAGAAGTAATAGAAACAAGATGCCTGCTCGGGAAAGTCTGAGTAACTTTCCTCAGAAGTTGGCATGCAAAGTATCTTATTCTATTTATCATTCACTCATTATTCAATCAGTAACTTAACATACCTGTCCGTGTTATTGGCCTCATCTAAACATCCCGGCGGCGGTAAGATTTGCCGTATTTGGTAGAACTTGTTTTTTTTTTTTCCTCCTGCGTAAAGTTGCGTTGCCACAAAATATAAGTTCCAAATATGAAAAATAATCAACGTGAAATCAAAAGTCCATGAATTGTCCTCGCCCGTATATAAACAAAAATGAAAAGGGGGGAAGAGATTCCTATCACTGTTGTACAATCCTCCAAACATCCACAAAGTCCTGAACTTTTCAGCGTCCTCTCCGCACTGTGAGACTTTCTCTGTCCAGCTTCTGACAGTCCCGCTCTCAGCCCTCCCAGCCGGGGGAGGGATCAGACCTACCGCTCAATTAATGCTTAAAAAAAACACTTATCAAGAGTCTGGGAGCGCGATCAGAGCCACGCGAGGCATTATGGATGACGTTATGTCAGATGCGTCAGCCAGACTGACTTTAAGTGATTTCATTGCTTTTTAAAGGGGTTCCTGTTGACCCCAAGAATAAACCACTGTAAGAAATGAACAATCATAGCAAAAGTGTTATTAGATATGCAATTAATGTTGTATGGATTTTTTTTTTACTTTAGAAAAGTTACATTTCAAATTTTATTCTAGTATTTATATTGTGTAAAATCAAAATAAAACAAATATAATAACAAAATACCCCCCCCCCCTCATAGTATGTGAATCTGTATTAAAACTACATAGGTGGAATTGCATGCTTCTGTCCACCGATGAATTGAAATGCGGTTAAAGCGTAAAAAATGACGTAAAGTCAGTCAGTCAGTCATTTTCTTTATATGAGGAAACTGAAGAACACCCATACAGACACGGCGGGACACGTAAATTCCACGGAAAGGTATCAGCTCAAGTCTATGTTGTGACCTGTGAGGCAACAGCACTACCCGCTGGTCCACCGTGTCGCCCTTATATAAAGTCATTAGGAAAAAATTGACAAATTAAAGCACCTGAGCAAAAGTTTATCTCTGGGTTTGCCAGTGGTCCAGTCAGTAGGATTAGGGTTAAAGAGTTTATTTTCTCCTGACAGCTAACACCTTATTTGTCTGCTCCATTGTGGCGATTTGCTGCACATACTTGTCCCAACACATGTTATAATGATTCACCTCAACGCCTTGTGCGTGTCTTGCAGTTGTGTCATCTGTAATAGTGATGTAACCCTCCTGTTTTACTCTGGGCTGCACCTTGGGATCCCACTGTCAAATTCATTTTTAAAAAAAAAAATTTATTCCCTTATACAGAATATTATTGGATATAGACTATATTTAGTGTGAAACACGATGAGGGAAACCAGCTGTGTCTTCTCAGTCCATTTTGAGTTTTGCTTTTCAAATGTTAAGTGCTTTGTAAATAAAATGTTTTATTATAACATGTGTTTTCCCCTTTTCTGAGAAAAAAGGTCTATCCGCTGACACTGCCAGTAAATATACCACCCCTTTTTTTTATCTGTAATTTGATGAGTCATTGTTTTTCATGTGAAAAACAAGGATGGCGGAATCTTGTTGTGCCTCGTGTGATAGGTCAGACCTCTCCCAGTGGAGATAATTGGAATGGATGGGAAGGAAAGAGTCACACTTTGTTTCCTTTTATGCCCGTTTTATGGTGTGATTCTGAAAGTCTGTCATGGAGGAGGTGAGAAAATGGGAGAAGATGGGAGGCTGAATATGACAGCGGGGCATATGAAAGTTTTTATGTGCAGCTCAAGAAGAAGTGCAGGTTAGGTCACTATCCTGTGGGTCACTTTGCAAGAATGATACTTTAGCCAATGCAGAAAAAGCTAGGGAATTTTAGAAGAAAATTCAACTGTAAAAGCAGTCGATCCTCCACCAACTACAGAGTGGCGAGCAGAGTAAAGACTGCAATTATGTCAGGTAATTCCTATGTCATCATGCGTATGGCTAAAGCAAAGCAGACTGCCGCTGAAAACAGCAGGTTTGCTCTGTCAACCATTACTGCAAATACAAAAGTTATCCTAGAATTCCACAGTGTTTGCCTGCGGGTACCAATCACACCTTTCTTGCAGAGCGACCCGGTAATGTATGAATTCATAGGAGCCAACTGACCTGAAGAACAGATCTGGAAGAGAAAACATCGGGAGGACTGTGTTTGACCTGCTGACACCTCTTGTTCAACCCTGCTCTGAGCTGGTTTTTCACTGTGTTTAAAAATCTAAATACACTTTGCCCAAAAGCCAATTTTCCAACCGCTGGATGACTGGAAACAGTGGCTGTTACTTCTCATTGAGTGTTTAGATTGTACATTTTATTACAGTTTTCCCTCATGATGGTCGTTGAATTTAGGTACCATAACTCACCAGAGAGAGAGAGACAGAGAGAGAGATTCAAGCATAAGCAGCTACAGAATGGCTGAGAGTAAGCTTGAGAGAATGGGGGGAAAAAATGGTTGAAGGAGCAGGAAGGAAATGCGCCTTGAATTACGGAGGCATAGGTGCAGGGCTCGGTTTATTATCGCTACAGTCTTTGAGTTATAGGGCACTTTGCAACACACAATGGAAGGTCTATTTCCCTCCAGTTTACTCCTGTTTATTAATCTTCAGCACCTCAGTGACACCACAGGTGATAGGCGCTCCAGAGTGTTCCATTGTATTATTCAGTGTGACTTAATAACACCAAAGAAATTTAGATTGCCTTTAAAAGATGTAAATAAGTGCAAACGACTTAAGAATAAATCTTCAGTCAGTCGGCATGAAAATGAAACTACACATCTGTTTCAACTGATTTATGTTTACTTGGTTATTGCTTAAAGAGACATTTCACACAAGTTTTAAGAATAAAATACTCTGACGACTACTTTGAATAATAATTTGTGTCTGATATGGTTTTTACACACAAAAAAAGAGTAAAAATTCAAATCCTTAAAAAGTCGCCTGCTCCTTCCTCAATAAAACTTCCAGAATCTATGAATATACAAATATTTTTCATTTCAGAATTTGAACTGCCAGATACAATATGTCTCTCAGTGTTCGTGAGACGCATGCTGTGCATTTCCACGTCTCACTTGACCAGGCTTGTCTTCCACACTATTTGTGATGTTACAAATCATGCTCTGAGAATTCGATTTTCAACGAACCCAAATCTTTCTCCCTTCGGCAGATGGATGTGGAAACAACCTTCTAGTGTTAAACTCTGCACATATGTCAATCTGCACAGTAAACCTCAAACAGTAGGAACAAGGAAAACATTTTGGACTGGAGGGGAGACTTTATGGATATAACAGACAAATGTAATATAATGCAGTAATGACTCTGTCCTTTACATTAGAGGAAGACTGATAGGGTTGAAATGTGATTATAAAGTCATAATATCCTGCTTTGTTTTCATTTTATTCTTTTTTTTTGTTGCTAGTGTTGGCTCTCTCCGTCTCTCTTTTTTTCCTGTATTTTTGTGCTCTTTATTATTGCTGGATCCGATAGCACAGAACAGCACTGAACAGGCCAGAAATTGAGACTGTGATGGATGACAGTGCTGGCTAACAGTGACCGACAGCGTAACAAATGTTGATAAAAAGAGGGGGAGATGGAAAGTGATAAGCGACTGAGGAGCGACAGAGCAGACAGTTTTCTCTTATTTTGTTTCTCTTTCAGTCCCTCTGGTATCGCCGGTTGTGAAGAGTTACAGCCAGTCTGGCCTTCTTGCACATGTCAGCCCAGGCATCGCAGATTAATGAATGACCCCGAGAGATGTTGACTTTACCCTGAGCAGCCAGAGATGTACAGACCCTCTGACAACCCATTTATAACCATATGAAAACACCCCCAAAGGCCTTGGTTGTGTGTTGTTTCAAGCTGAATACAGATTTCCTGGATGCTTGGTTCTGTGGAAGGAGGAAATGTAGCTACAGGTCAGTACAATCGTGAAAAAAAATGGCCTTGTAGCAATATCCGGTAAAACGGTTGTGTAATGATGATGCTGTTGGCACGTCGCACGTATTTCTGCATATTTGTGTGTGTGTGTGGCAGCCGTTTGGGAGACGGGACACTGATGCCAGCGCGGGGTAGTGAGTTAGATGTTTGGGAATGCAAAATATAGTGGGAACAAAGGAGAAGTTGCGGTGGTGGAAAAAAAAGCACCCACTGCCCTCTAGAAGTTTACCCACACCCACTGAAATATTTCTACAAGAACTGCACAGCATTAGAGACTCAAACCCCATAATATTTCAATATAACAGAGATCGATATAGAGGTATTTGGCCTGCCGCCAGCAGCAGTTTTAAATGATTTCATTTCAAAATATTGACATCAATCACAGCCATACACTGTGTAGGCAGATGCTGGATTGGCAGCTCGATTGTATGTCAATGTAGCCACCATATTGTTCTGGGCAGCTTTCCATAAACGCTCCAAAGGCTGGACTGGTTCCAACGCTTTGCACTGTGGGACACAGTTGGCGCGGTAGACTGGTTGTGCTGTTTATAAGCCAGTCTTGTCCGGATCAATATGGCGGACATGTTAACGTATCAAGGCAATGGGCTGAGTTGTCCAATGTGGCATCTACATATATGTATATACAGAGGTTCCCCAAGATTGGAATATTGGTAGATATGAACAACCACTGATAGATGTCCATAAATTGTTGTAAAATGCTATATTGTGTCACAAGTTTGTATTTTGAACAGTGCGCAACATCCAACCAGTTCCCCCTCATCTCGCCCAGCCTGTTCTTACATGTGGTAGTGGAAAGAAACGCCAGGCAATCTCAATGACACAAAGGTTGCCATTGTTATAAAGTTGGATAGTGGTGAGAAGATAGCTAATCCATCCATCTTCTACTGCTCATCCAGGTCGGGTCACGGGGGCATTAGCATCACCAGAGACCAGTGTTGGTTAGCATGTTTTCAGCAACACACACACACAAGTCTCCTAACCTCTTGAGGCTGAAGTATCTCAGAGAAGGAGAATGTTAATTTTAGCTTGTTTTGTGGTTTTATCACCACTCTCATGCTCTGCTTGCTTCTTTGCTAACTTCATGTTACTATGGCACCTCTGTAAATGTTAAATTACCAGTGCTATTTCAGGCAGTGGACAGCTCTTTAGGTGTGGCACACAAAGTGCATTTGACTAAGATGTTCTTCAGCTTCTTATGTAACATACATAAAGTAATGAGCCTACACCTGTCTGGAGAATATGCTATCCAATGTTTCTGCAGGTTCACTCATCTCCATCTTCTGTCTGATGAGCCAAAAGGTAAAGGAAGTGAAACATTTTTGCGTAATGATTATATTACTGCATTACAGCAAAACAAAAAAAACAAAACAATGCATTACAGTAACCTATTACCTTGGTAATGCATTACTCCCAACACTTGTTCCCAAGGAAAGTAACTATTGCATTCCCTTTTTTAAGTTTAAAAATGTACTGGGATTTCCTGAGGGCCTGTAAACGCATCTTGGATTAGTTGCTGTGCAGCACTCTTCAACTTTTCTTACAAACTTCTTACAACTTTTCTTATTATGGTGTTGGCTACGGCCACAGAAGCAGCTAAACTTACCTTAACACAACCTTATTTTCTGGTAAGTCGCTGTTTTACATCCCTCTGACTCTGATCTGTTGTCAGGTGCTTGACTCTGTGCTTCTTTCGAAAAAAAATTTTAACTGGGCGGCAGGACAGTAACACGTAATAAAGGCATGTTTAAGTATCTTTGCCGAGAAAATTGGCAAATACAGTTTTAGAAATATAAGGATCTTGGTAAATTACTTCTCTTGAGCCCATCAGGAAACGGCATAGGCCAGAATGAAAATAATAGAAAAGCAAGATGATAACTGAGTTATGTTACCAATCATTCAAGTACTCTCATAATTTGCAAGAGCTTGAAATTCTGATAAATTACCATAACTTTCCCACATAATATGACAAAATTAACAGACAGCTTCAGATTTCAATCAATGTAACTAGTTTGAATGCTAACATTAGTTTATACAGTATGTTTGTGAATCTATTTTTCTTTTTATTGCACTAGGTAGTTTTTGGTCTTATGGTATTTTTTCTGTTTGTTATTACCACCATTATTTGTTGTCCTAGAAGAAAAAAAAAACAAAAAAAAACAAGAATTGTTGTCCAATTCTTTTTTGACAGTTCCACAAATGCTTCAAGTGAGAACTTCAAAGGCAGCTCACTGCATAGCGGTACACCCACACGCATGAGGGCAGGAGAACATCTTTTCAGCCATGCGGTGGATGTTTTCAAAAGGGTTATTCAGACGAGCCGAACAAGGGCCCTCAGACATATTCGGCGTTACCGATATTTAGAGATATTTTGCCTTTTTCAGGGGGCCCGAAATTTCCAGCGGCACCCCTGGCAGAGAGGAAAATGATAGGTGGACAAACATCAATATTGACTGTGACAGGACTCTGCATACACAAGAAGAAGCCCATTAGAAACCACAGCCTACAGTACTTATTACGGAATGCTAAGAAGCCGTGATGCCAATGGGGCTGGTTTAAAACTGGGTCTGTAGAAACATGACAGGATTCATGCTCTTATTGTGTCAGAAATGTTTAGCTATTTTCAAGGGGCTTCAAATATTTTAGTAGTTCCCCTGGTTTTAAGGAAGGAGGCCAAAGGAAACAACAACTTCACGACTGGGTCCTACCCACACGGGATTCCTTAGAACAAAGGGAAAGCGTGAGAAAGAAAAAAATGTCTTCAGTCACCTCCAGACTCGGGAACAATCTACTTGTAGAGCTCAGAATGGGCGGCTCACTTCACACCACCTTCAATGGGAAGTTTAAAACAAAGTCTTTTCAAACTTGTTTGTAGCCCAAAAAAGTTGAACTATTTTACCTCAGCCACAGTATTAATTGCCATTGTTTAGTGCGTTCATGCTTCTTTTTCGTGCTGTAACTGTGTTTTTTATTCAAGGTTCTGTTAAACTTAGATTATTGTCTGTATCGCCTTGATTATCACATATTTTCTTCCATGAAACATGGGGTATGTCTCTGTAGGAGGTCATGATTAGAACTCTGAGGGCTGATAGTGTATCTGATGCCGTGGTGCTGCTGGTGGGTTATCAGCGCAGCTCTGAGCTCTTTAAGGGCACAAGGTGACTGCTTGTCTGAGGACCAGTCTCGCTGCTTCTTTTAGATAACATTTTTATCTGCATCCAGCTCAAAATAGCAACTTCAAAGTATGCACTGATGGCAGGATGGAAGGATGGAAGGATGGCAGATGGCGGTGCAGTGTATTTTCATGTGATTTTGTTAACTGTGCGTTGTTCTGCTTAAAAAACACAATCTTCTCCAGAGATACAGTATAGAAAAAAGATCATTTGCTATAAATGCGTTTGTGATGGTTGTTATCAGGAAGGAGGAAGAAGGAGAAATTATCAGCGAGGATAGGAAAGACGTTTATAGCTTTGGTCTGTATCTTATAATCAAGTCCTGAATGAATAAAGTCTGACTTCTCAGCCACAAACAACCTCTTGACAACTGGGAATTATTATAAATCAGAAACAAAGCGTCACATCACTTTCATTGGAAAATATATGTGGAGAAGCTGTCTGGCTGGTGAGTTTCAAAGACATGAATTCGGTGCTGGATCTGAATAGGACATTACTGTAAGTGCTTTTAGACTTGGCACCACATCTGAACTCGTCATCGCGGCCCCCTCATCTTTAAAACGTCAGCACGTCTGTTCTCACACAATCACTGTAGAACTTACGATGTCAAGATCTTTATAGCGTTATTTATTTTCTTTATGATAGGGGGTTTTAAACACTAAACGGACTTCAAGATGTTGCCTCGCCAAAATATGTTAAAAATAACTTGGACCTCAGTCGTGTAAACAATCATGCCTGCTTTTCTCAGAACAGCTTTTCTGATGTCTGGGAAAACTTTAGTAAGAATTCCGTGTGTGCGCGCATGTGCAAAACCTTACTATGGTCGTGATGCATATCTATGCCCCATTTACTTGCCTGAAGTTGCCTCCAGAAAACATGCATCCGCTATTATGCGTCCTATTTTGGGAAGACTATCTTGGTCGGCTGTGTTGCGTCTGTCTGCCGTTGTATAGGGAAAGGGGTCAAAGGAGCATTTCCCTTGGGACGAGCACTGACGATCATTCCACTTTGGAGCTCCATGCATGTTCCACAAATCCTTGTCAGGCATCATCCACCGGCCCCACCTTACCACGAGTCTCTCCCATGTCCTGAGATCCCCCTGAACCAGCCCCACACCCTCAGCTCTCTGAGGAGAGGCAGCTAGAAGCCTGAGAAAGAACGAACCAACTGAGAGAGGCAGACCAGACTCCATCTCCAAATGCCTTCAGTACAAATTTAGAATCCACTTTCCTTTCACTAACCTTGAAAAGACACGCTCATGTAGTTTTTCCTCCTTCTCGGTCTTCAGAACCAGCAGGATTTATTTGAAAAATACAACATAACTGACAAAGAGAAAAAAATATATGTATGTATTATGCCATGTACCTGGTGCTTATAATCAGACACATAAATATCTATATATAGTCACTTGGACTAATGGTTCCCTTTGAGAGGAAACATGAATTTTTCATGTTTTATTCGTAGAATAGTTTGACACTTTTGGAAATATGTTTATTTGCTCTCGCCGAGTGCTGGATGAGCTGATCAACTCTCGTGTCTCTACAGGAAAGCCAGAAGCTAGGGTCACTACTGTTACTGTGCCTGGATTGAACAAACAAGATGTAGTGAGTTAATTAGAGGTGAACAGAGCCCAGCTAACTGTTTCCTCCTGATTGCGGTCTTTGTGCTAAGATAAGCTGTTGACAGTAGCTTTGTGTTTAACCAAGACATTAGAATGGTTAAATCTTCTTTAAGTATAGTTGTGACATCACAAGTCCACAGAAGTGGACGAATGAAGCATTTTGAAGCATGGGGCAGCATTTAAGTAACACTTAGGCCTTCACTGTAATCAAATAGCAAAGCAAATTAAGAACAACTAGTTGTGGCAGGTTGATTACTAGGATTTGTCAGTCCAACACTTTAGTTGCTAAGAAAATTGAATATTTCAACCACAGCTATTAAAAATATTGTGGTTAATTTGGTGGCGTGGAGATGTTTTCCTATGTTGCATCAGAAGCTTGCATCGTAAACTGTTCTAACAGAAACTGGAAATTCCATTGTCAGAAGAGTATTGTCATTATCCACCAGAAAGTGAAAAGTGAAATTTTTCAATATGCCGTGCTGACCTAAGCGAGGGTTAGTTTGTGGTCATGCTCATGTGTGCATTCTGAGTCCAGAGGTATTTTCCCAGCATGTGACCCCGCTAAAATGAATGGTGTAGGCTATGTTTGTGAATGAATTACTGTGTGAATGGCAAGCGGTCACCGCCGGGCTAACAGCCTCTAACTGACAGTGGGCTCTGTGGCCTGTGTGACGCGGCGATGCTCCACATGAAAAAAAAAGGCTCGATAGAGATCTGCAGAGGTAGTAAAGGCTGCCATGGTGACTGCTCAACCAGCAACAACAATAAGACAGGATGGCCACTGGGCATGGCCATTCTAAAGCTCCTGGCTCTAGAGACACACTGGATGAAATAAAAGCTAAAAACACACACTTCACATCCCATTAGACAGGGCCATTGTGACAGCTGACTGAGGGCCCAAAAGAGGTCAACTCCCCCTTGTGAACCAAAAGAGTGTATAAGAATGAGTAAACCGCATGAATTAGAAAACAAGCTTGCAAAGCCAAACAGATGCTTAAACATGCATCCTTGATTTCAGGGTACGAATAATTCAATGAACTGTAATCCCATCTACTAGGAAACAGGTTGATTCAAATGGTAGACAGCAACTAAGTGAGATAATTTATTAGTTTAATATTTCTAAGACTGGTGTTTTATTTGACAGTTATAGTCATTTACTTTGCAGATGAAAATTGATTGGATCGGGAGCTGGAACAAAAGTATTACTCATCGTATGTGTACACTCACTGTGAACTTTATTAGCACCTGTGCAATCTAAAACAAGACCTCAGCTATAAATTCTACTTTTATGAAGCATCGTCAGTTTTTGTTGACATCACCAGAAAGGTGATTATTTTATTTTATGTTTATTATCAAAGTCATTGCAGGTGGTGGTGTACTGAAGTGTATTATATTAATAAGATGCAAGATGCAAAGGAAATAATTCCTAATATTTTCCCTCCCATGTGCATATAAATAGGCTGTACAAAATATTAGAAAAACTTTTCATTGTAAAATACTTAAATATAATCTTATTGTTGGTCGGTCATGACAACACAAGTAAACATGAAATGCAGTTTTTAAATGAAGGTTTTTATTATTAAGAGAGAGAATAAATCCCAACCTACATGCCCCTATGTGAAAATGTGATTTCCCCTAAACCTAATAACTGGTTAGACAATTAGCAGCAACAACTGCAATCAGGCGTTTATGATAACTTGCAATGAATTTTGGCCCACTCCTCTTCCCAGAAGTGTAATTCAGCCACATTGGAGGGTTTTGGAGCATGAACCAATGTTTTAAAGTCATGCTACAGCATCTCAATAGGATTC
Source organism: Lepturacanthus savala (assembly GCA_030544235.1). Classification (NCBI taxonomy): domain Eukaryota; kingdom Metazoa; phylum Chordata; class Actinopteri; order Scombriformes; family Trichiuridae; genus Lepturacanthus; species Lepturacanthus savala. Next base: position 17,439,817 of record CM060481.1, read on the forward strand.
AGGTCAGGGCATTAACCACTCCAAAGTCTTCATTTTGTTTTTCTTCAGCGGTGGTCTTGCTGGTGTGTTTTGGATTATTGTCCAGCTCCAGAAGTTCATTTCAGTTTGAGGTTATGAACAGATGTCTGGACATTCTCCTTCAGGATTTTTTGGTAGACAGCAGAATTCATGGTTCCATTTATCACAGCGAGTCTTTCAGGTCTTGAAGCACCATAACAGCCCCAGGCCATCACACCACCACGAACACCATATTTTACTGTTGGTATGATGTTCTTTTTCTGAAATGCGACGTTACTTTTTCGCCAGATGTAATGGGACACACACTTTCCAAAAAGGTCAACTTTTGTCTCGTCAGACCACAGAGAATTTTCCCAAAGGTCTTGGGAATCATCAAGATGTTTTCTGGCAAAATTGAGACGAGCCTTAATTTTCTGTCTCAGCTGTGGTTTTCATCTTGGAAATCTACCATGCAGCCATTTTCCCCTGTCTCTTTCTTATGATGGAGTCATGAGCACTGACCTTAACTGTGGCACGTGAGACCTACAGTTCTTTGGATGTTGTTGCGGAGTCTTTTGTGACCTCTTCGATAAGCCGTTGCTGCTCTTGGGGAAATTTCAGTTGGCCTGCCATTCCTGTGAAGGTTCACAACCGTTCCATGTTTTCACAATTTGTGAATAATTATGGTTTAGAGTCCCAAAGCTCTAGAAATGGCTTTATACCCTTTTCCAGACTGATAGATGATTTTTTTAGACCTCAGCATAATGTCTAGCTTTTGAGGATCTTTTGGTCTACTTCACTTTGTCAGGCAGGTCCCATGTAGTGATTTCTTGAATGAGAACATGTGTGGCAGTAATCAGGCCTGGGTGTGGCTAGAGAAATTGAACTTGGGTGTAATAAACTACAGTTAATTTATGTTTTAACAGACGGCCATTCACTTTTTCACACAGGGCCATGTAGGTTTGGATTTTTAATAATAAAAAACCTTCATTTAAAAACTGCATTTTATGTTCACTTGTCTTTGACTAATATATAATTTGTTTGATGATATGAAACATTTAAGTGTGACAAACATGCTCTTGGAGGTTATTGGAAAGATTTTCATTTTATTTGACATTACAAAGACTAAACAATCAGCACTAATATGTAGATATATGCAGTACATATATATATATATATATATATATATACACAAAGTAAATGCTGCTAATGATGCATTTATAGCATAATCATATCTTTTGCATAAAATGTATTGACCTATATTGTAATGACACTTTTCAGTTATTATACATTTGATTTTTATTTTAACATTTTGATTGGAACAATTATATATACTGTTGAGTGATTTGATTTTTTCGCAGCAAGCATCAGATTTAATTATATCACCATGTATTTATAAAACCGTTATATACAAAGTAACAATAGTTGTCAAATAGCGTGAATGTCATACCATAAAATAAATATTATGTGAAAAAGAAGTATAAAGAAGCATTAAACAAGAACCTAAGAAATTGACATTGTGTCATTGCTCTGGATGTTGGCCATTTAAACATTTACACTTCTTACTCATAACATGACTCCTCACTGACAGAGAGTGTACGATAACGGGATTGAAGTGGTGCTCAGAGCGTCTAATAGCATTATGTAGAAATAACATGTTATAAGTAAATGTTTAAATTGTGGTTGTCAATAAAATGTATGGAGATTGTAGAAAGTAAATGAAGTCTATTTAATTACTGTACTATATTTAACAGGTCTACTGACAGTTGACTTTCATAATAGATTGCCATCTGAACAATAGCACACAGCAGTGATTAACCTGTACAGTTATTTTAGGAGGTTTGGGGAATCTGTTGGGCATATGTAGTTTAAATGTGGATTCACACACACATTCTACACGAGAAGATACACACACACAGGAGTCCCTGGCCTGCTGTTCTGCGGTCCATATGTTTGTGTATCTAACACGTGAAAGTCCAGCACATTGCTAAGATCACAGCAGTCTGCTTCACCTCCCACCCAGTCATCCCACATCTGTCCTCCTGTCCCTGTGTGCTATGGAGCTCTGGGACAGCAGGGCCGCTGAAGGGGGTCCAACAGCATGCTCCATCAGTGGTCGAGAAAAGGTCGGCGGTGATGGCCGAGGGTTGTTTATTGATGCAGCGCGAAAGTGTACAAGGGAGCGAGAGACCTGGAAGAGGTGGACAGGGTGTTACGTTGGGGGGGAATGTGGTGTGAAAATAAACGAAGCCGACTGCAAACAGTGGCGCCAACAATGGCGTGTCAGATCCAGGTCTGTCCCAGGATTTATGTGCCTTCTGTATAAACATTGAAGAATTGTCTGCTTTCTGAACTCATCCCTTCCAACAGGTTGGCCTCTGGGATGGACGACCACAGAGTTAACATCACCAGAACGTCTCACAGAATTACAGACAGACGAAGGCGAAACTAACATATACACACACACACACACACACACACACACACACACACACACAAAACTACTGAAACCTTGCCCTCGCCTTGGACCTCTGGACTCTATTCCCTGGAGTCTAAACCAAAACAATCAAACCACTAACTCAGGAAAGCCAACATCTGTCTCACATCCATCACCTTTACTAGCCACGACCAGTGCCCAGAAATACTCTGACATGCACATTCTAAAGACACAAGCCCAGTTCTAGATATATTATCATCAAAATGTTTTGGAAAGCAAAAGCTCACAAATGAGGTGGACATCTTATCTTGCGCATTTATGTTTGTGTTTGGCACATATATCATCTTCACCCTGACTCACTGTGACATATCCCAGCACTGTTGTGTCACCAGGCTGAGGTCCACTTCAGGACAAAGTTGCACCATGATGGAGCGAGTGGAAAACACGTTGAAACTTTGAGGCTTTGGAGCTTGTCGGACTTAATGTTTTCTCTGCGGCTCTCACGCCGATGGATTGTTTTCCATGGATGCAGACCAAAAGATAAAGATGTGACCTCTCAGTGGACCACCATTTCTATGAGACTGTCATCACGAAGGCATTCACTCACTTAGCATTCCAGCTGCCCTGGAAAATTTCAGTGCAAATATAGTCTTTGAGCATTGCAAGAGAAAAGCTCTTGGAAAATTAACTTACTCCTAAAATTGCAATTGAATGAGGCATTTTTTTTTACATTGTGACTGTGAATTTATATCTATTATTGAAGCCTGGTGCAGTAATTATCACAGAAGGAATTTGTAAATTGAAATTTTGAAATTAGTTTTTTGTTATGTTTTCACCAATTAAATAATTGCGACCTCATGAATAATGTACAGTATATGAGAAGTAACTCAAGTTACTAACAAAGAAATCCAGCAGTAGCAAATCCTAAGTGTTAAGACCATTTTATTTATGTGATCCACAGCAATGAAAACCAGTGACCGTTAGTGATGTAATATATCATAAACGGCCTGAATCCGCTCTCAGCTTATATGGTTGAGTGAAGGTAGAAGGGCACTGGTTACGACCGCAGATTAGCTGTGGATTTAAACAGAAGTCTAGTTGTGTGCTCTATCTATGGCACATGTGTGTACACACCCGTGAGTCCTCAGCGTGAAAGGCCTATGTGTCTGGGCGTCAGTGACTTAATGACACCACTTACAGGCCTAATTCACACTCAGGTTCTTGTGAATGTTTGAAAAAAAGAAACACGCAAGGAAGTCCTACCAACAGAGAATCAGTTGTGTCAGTCAGGTTGGAGGAGAAGACTTTTAGGGCTCACGTTTTACCTTCTTTGATCCTTCCTCTGGGTTAAAACAGCATTCTGTTTATTCTTTTATCCAGCGGGCATCATTTGGCATATTTTCACGTCAACAACCTGAAATGTGACACCTTTCAAAAACGGAATATTTTTCAGACCCAAACATGGCTCCTGAACTACATGCGTAGCGAGGTAATTCGGGACAAAGATGGCAAACATACCCTAAGGAAAGGAGCCGGAGAATCCCAGAGTGATACAGGGGTTGCAGGGTGGAGAGAAACTAAAACCGGACAGGGCAGAGCCACACACATCTTTCCACTCCCGTGTTTTCATTTAAGCTCCATTCGTCTCACAGGAAATGCCCTCTGCCGTTTCCATGCTGGACATTTTCTTCTTCTATGGTAAAAGCCAAGCAGACTAATAATATCACCACAACAAAAACGACAGAGTATATGAACACTGGTTTCCAGCTTTAGTTTGTGTCCTAGAATCATCCCATAACCTATGAAAAGTGATAGTGCAGTCTGTGGTTGTCACTATTGTCGATTAAATAATAAGTAAAAGTCTCTATCAAACCTGGAGCAATTATCAGCAAAAGTATTCCCATTTTTAAATCTATTCCTATTTGAGATTTGTCAGCTGTTTCGATATGGTGCCTTTTGGCACCATATTGTGCTTAGATAACTTGCACTTAAGCAACATTGTTATGCCATAAAATAACTTGGGATCATGATTCAGATCCTGTGTTCCACAAGCCACAAACCACTGCCCAGGCATCTGATATTTACTGTGGTAAGTTCACACGCAATGTAGCACAATACACGGAAACCCATGTCTCCTGAGTCTCATGATATCACCTTTGAATATAAGCATCAATGGAGCCTGAATTATTAGGACCCTAAAAGCTCTGGACATCCAGGCTTGTGTGGCAGTCCTTGTCAGTGCATCAGCACTCAAAAATCTCAGTTATTGTTCTCCTGAAGTCAGACACTCAGGGAACCTTTTTGGTCATTTCCGTGCCAGCGATTTGCCTCGTCACATTCTCCATTGTATTGCTCGTGTCACAAAGACAATATGACCACGCTTGATGCATGTGGGGACTCACAGGCAATTTTAAATAATCATGAACGCGGCAGGACAGCTTCATTGTCAAGGCAACCACGGCCCGGGGGAAGCGTGCTGTCGGCTGCATGACCTCCTGTGCTTTGCTGTCTCTTGCGGTGCGTTGGTTTAGTAGGGAATCCGAATGGAAGCCCTAAATCCCATTTAATCTGTCACAGCGCTGGGAGAGCTGGGCACTCCAAAGCCACGCTATCTGATCATCAGCTTTGTACTGGTCTGCTGCCGGCAGCCCTGCTGAGACACAAACATCCTGTTTATAGAGGGAGTGGGAAAACGAGAAAAAGAGAGAAAGAGAAATACCAATGTAAATTGACAGTAAAAGAAGTCGTGAAGGTACTGACTGTGCAAATATGCAATAAAAGTCTCATACAAGTACCCACAGTAGGACACAGTGTTTACTGAAACTAAATTTATTTTATTGCAGGAAAATCTCGGCGTAGACAGTTGAGTCACATTAGTATTGGTGCAGAAATATAAGGACAAAGAGAGCAGCCAGCAGACTGAAAATTAGTTTAATTATGATTTCACACAGCACTGCTAGTAATCTTTTTCTTCATTTTCCTTCAGTCAGACACAAGTCACACATGTAGAACTAACAGAGGAATGCTGTCCAAATCCTCTCAGAATAAGCAACCACAATTAAACTTAGTGGGGTTTTTTTTTTGTTTTTTGGACACTTGATTCCTCAGAGTGTTGATGTAATGTAGGAAAATAGTTTTCTGCAATGTTGAAGTTCTTAGTTCCTGAGTCAAACCGTGCACATGACAGCATTGCCCCCTTGTGGAACGGTGGTTAAAGTGTTGTAACCTCTAATCATATACAGTTAAACTAGACAGGCAGACTTAACTATAAGTGTAAAAGAGATCATCTTTGGAATGCTGGCCCGATTGATTCTTTAAGAACAGGGAATCTGAGCAGTGAGAAGGGAACAGAATTCAACCTGGAACTCATGGATGGGTGAGTACAGGTGTGTGTGTGTGTGTATGTGTGTGTGTGGTTCTGAGGGAAACAAAGTTAAATTAAATAAACTAGTTAAATTAAATATGTCCATTTGGTTATACAAAGAAAGTGAACTTGTTACAAAGGATGAAAATAAACACCAAGCAATTGGTGGCCTGAACAAACTCTGATAACGGAGCCCTCTTATGGCCAAGTAGCTTAGCTGCAGTAAAACAACCACATGATCAGATATGACAAATCGCCTGAATAAGTTTATTAAGTTAGCAGATAATCATCAAAACATCCAAACCCCAGCATTATGTGCTTATTCACAACATAGGACTCTCATATCTTCAAAAACATAAGCTAAAAATATTGCCAACTTATGCATGAAAGCACAAAACAGGCAGGCATACATGCTGCCCATCCAAGGAAAAAATGGCAGAATGAAAATTAATTTTGCCTGATGTATGTATGACATTATCAACTAAGCAAAGTGTTTGGAGTTGGATGAAGTTGACCAGAAGTGGTCTGTCAGAATCTGGCTATTTTACAATTGCTAACACATAAGAAGTTTCTGAAGGGGCTTTTGTTTGTGGATTCCCTCCACTCCTATCACCACAGTCTGCAAACCTGTCTCAGTGACTGTTTAGTTGCCCAGCACAACAAGGATAGGTGTTTTTGTGGATTTATTTTTTTCCAGACCCCACTGGGTGGATTGTTAATTACTCCCTGATTAGGGCTTTGTGAGCCTTAAAGCGTTCCTGTAGTTTGGCTGATCCTCCTTGAAAGTTTGTCACTATGTTGGTTAGGATCTCAAAGGGCTTTCCTTGGTGTGTGATAAAAGGGTATAGAGCCATCAAAAAGTTCTATATGCTCCAACAGCTGGAGATGCATACACCTCATCTTCATGCATTTAAAGATTATCCCCCACCACTTTTATGTCTGCCAGCCCACTCTGATGTTGTAAGGGCTGATGCAGACCACTCCCGTAGACCGGAACAGTGGCTTGTACAGACAAAGCCATACAGGGGTAAATCTGACATCTGAGTCACTGGGTAGCCACTTGCAGGATTCATCCTTTTCAGCTGACCAAACACTCATTCAGGTCTGGAGTGTAGGAGCTTAGCATCATATTCTCAGATTGGTAATGTGGGTTTTTGGATCTAAGATTATAGGATGCATGGCGTCTGGATCCAAACTTTCTGTTCTCCACAGTTGTCCTCCAACTCTTATCGGTCCAATGCAGCATCATACTCATGAGCAAGTGTGTATAGGAGACTTTGTTTGGAGATGGTCTCACCAGCAGCTGGGGATCATACCTCTTCCTGGAAACTATCCTCTTGTGCTTGTTTCAGGACCTGCTGCTCTGCTGCCGAAACATCTGAAGCAATCTTTGTAGAATTCCCTCGGTCGCCCCAAGAATGAAATGGCCTTAATGAACTCAACTCAGCAGTTAATGTTGGAGATGGACATTGTGTTCTGGTTACTGTAGGTGTTGGTTCCACAGAATACCATCTTCCTTAATGCATCCTCATCTTCTTCTTGGGCTTTTTCTCTCTGTAGTGTTGGCCAGGTGTCTGGATGCTGGAGAAGAAACCATGGACCCTGACTCCAATGTTTTGGATGACTCAGTTTGTGGAGGGTCTTTCCTTGTTGACTGGGTTTTCTGTGGTACTGACAACATCTGAAGCAGTCATGGTAGGATTCTTTGCTCATTGGTGGGCCCAAGAAGGAACTGGTGGGTGGCCTTAATGAGCTCACCCCAGCAGTGACTGGAACCAGGGCCCTCGGTTTCTTTCTTCTCCAGCACCCACAACTATGGCCAACTCTGCATATGAAGATGACGCAGATGTCATTACCAACTACGGCAAGTGTACTAGGACAAACTTAAGAGAAAACTTACATCTGAGTAAGGAGCTTAACAACAATTATAAACAGAATAGAGTAGACTTTCCTACAATTAGATTATATAGTAGAAATATAATACCATGTAGCAGCATTATCAAAGTAGTGAAACCTTACAGCAACAGGAGTCTTCATTACTTATTTTTAGGATGTAAAGTGTAAAGAATGTGGGGTTAGTGTTGTTATGCCCATATTGTAGTTACTGTGCAATATAACAGAAGATACCAAATGAGCACATTTTGAGAAATATATAGCCTAAAATACATGACACTGTGTTCACACATGCATTGACTGAATGCAGCACTTGAACCACTTTAATTTTCTTACTTATTAAAAGTATTATTGCAATTACCTTTTATGAAATTAAACCACCATTCTTATCATAAAGAGCAAAACACAATGATACATATAGAACATGTTCATGTTGTCATATGATTTGCTCATGATTTTGTCATCACAGACAAACTGGCAGTGGTAAATCCAGGTCGGCTGATGACCATATGCTCTGTGAAGAAAGGAAAGAGAAAGAAGTGTTGACCAGCCAAACACATGGAAAGGGCACATGTCATTCCCAGGAAGTAAAGTGAGGAATGAGGAAATGACATCATAAGTTGATTCCTTTCCAAGATGTCATGTATTAAAATGATTAAATTATATTTTCAGTTAATGTGGATATGAAGATACCCAATTATCATTCTATTCTGTATTCAGTTTTATCGAAATGTTTCAAGACAGAATTGAACACATTTTGCTGTCACATATGGATGATAGCTCAATTTGTGGCAGACTCTCATGACAACTCAGTGGATTCCATGGTGACTCATACACATATTTTCAGAAGTCCAGGAAAAGGTCAAACCCCCGTACAACTTGTTCACATTGAGCAGGAAGGAAAGAAAGACATGACGTCTTTGCAGTTGTTACTGTAAGCAGATTCTAAACTGAATATTTGTCATCACCCCTCACATTCAGTCGTCTAACCATCCTAAACACCCATTTATTACCACCACTCAAACGCTCATAACTCACAGGAGAGTTAGTTAATTTGGAACCTGCTCCAATCATCGTTACTTTAATTTGTGAATGTTTACAAGTCTGAGTTTGTCTTCTCTTCACATGCCTGCATTCCTTTGACTTCCTGCTCCCTTTTAAGTGGGTAATTCATTGAGGATCTAAATGCAACTAACACTTGGTCTAATAAACCACAGGCTGAAAAATGAAGACAACCATGATGGAATGTGGTACTTATCAGTTCTCACATAACACTTTATCATACCAGACCATCCCACAGAACATACAGTATACTTAATGTACATAATAAAACAAGGGAAGAAAGGAAAAGATGGCATTTAAGGAGAAACACATGGGCGGATTTGCCTCTTACGCTCATTCTAAAACTGAAATTAGCTGGCAAGCAAAAACCTTGCTTCACATCCGCCTTTCCTCTCTTGGAAAACAGGTAGTGGTGCCTACCACTGCAGGGTGTCATGGGTTCCAATGGGTCAGTTTAGTTCCTCATGATACGCCACAAATTATTCTCTATTATCATCACATGCATTGTGTCTCCATACTGCAGCTTGTGAACTGCAGACTTCACTGCAGTTAAGAGGATATGAACAACTGTTTGGATGCTGAAAGTTGTATTATAATAATAACCAACTTTAAGATAAAACACCAGTGTTGGGAGTAACATGTTACAATGGAATGAATTCCTGTATTGATTTTTTCTGTAAGGCAGTAATGTAAGGCAATACAAAAAAAAGTAAAATTTTAATTGCTACAAATGTCAGTAATGTGCTTTACAATGCATTTTTAACCTGGATTGAAGTGGTAGTTTTTCTTTTGTTTTTCTTCATACCAATTTGCCACAAGATCAGCAGCAGAGAAACGTCAAAGCAAAAATGTTTCACTTCCTTTTCCTTTTGGCTCGTCAGACAGAAGATCGAGATGAGTGAACCTGCAGAAATGTCGGATAGCACATTCTCCAGATGGGCGCACGCTCTCCTGCTCTGAGATTCTTCAGCCTCAAGGGGTTAGAAGACTTGTGTTGGATTGTGTTGTTGTAGACATGAGAACCATTTACAACAGTGGAATCACAAGCTTTTCCAAAACTGCAAGATCCCTGTTGTGATTCGCACCAATAATGACAAAGGTGAACTATATTTAGATTGCCAAGACCATAATTCCAGTTATTTTGGTGAGAGTAACTTAATAGTAATGCAGTAATGGTGTAATGCTTTACATTTTTAAATGCAGTAATATTGTAATGTAATAAATTAGTTGGAAATAATGTGTTACCGTTTTGACGTATATTACCTAATACTGTAAGATGAATCGTGTGCCATATAAAAACATGACTCAGTATGAAAAAAATATTACAAGTATCTACTATAAAAGGTAAAAAACATGCAAATGTGTCAATTAAATGTATTTAGCTGACTATGTAGGTATCTCAGTGTAGCTATGCTTAATATACTTTAAATAAGTCACTAAACCAATACAAAAATACAACATTTTTAATGATGCTTATTCTTTGTAATGAGTATGAGACTAGTGAGTATGAAATAGTGAAAAAGTAACAAAACAATCCAAACTCTAGGTTCAAATTTTTGCATTTTTGTGTTTTCGACTATATTACGTAGTTATTAGTGGATGGAATTTATTAAGCTGATTTTGTCCTTGTGATCCATTCAATCTGTAAGGATTCTGATCATATTGTGTTGAAAGCTGTTGAAAAAGTTACTGTAAGTAAACCTTAAGCTGGGATTTCTAAGCCATCCAGGAAGCATTAAAGGTGCTATAGATGAACAGTCACGTGAGCAAGCCCATCTGTGGAGGAAAACTGTGTGATCGGGTTGAAAGCTCTGGGAAAAGCTAGTAAGTGGAACAGGATAGTTGCCTCACAGTAAAAAGATCTTGGGTTCAAGTCCCAGCTGGTCAAAGTCCTTTCTGTGTGGTGTTTGCATGTGGTCCCTGTGTTTCTGCTGGTGATCTGATTTACTCCATTATCAAAGCCATGTATGTTACACTCCAAGGCTAGTTACCATATACTAGACTGTGGCTGCAATCATTTTGACTTCTTACCCTGTACTTACAGTTCAATTTTGTACTGGATATTCTATTTATATCCTATAGTGATAGTGCAATTTGTGGGTGAAAAGTGTTTCAAATTACCCTTCTTGTTCCCCATGAAGAGTCCAAAAACATTGTGTACATCCTCCAAACACATGCCACTGCCCAATTTGTGAACAGCTTTTCTTATGTACTCAACACACATGCACACAAAGAGTTAAAGACATCAGAGGACACAACACAAAGCTTGTATAACCCTCCTAAAACCTTTTAATTGGGGAGCAATTAAAAGAGGAATGGTCTGACAGTAGCTTAGCTGCCAGCTTGTTGATATATACTTAATATATACTGTCCTGATCCAGCCTGGTTTTCACCACAACCTCTTAAACACTGTGAAATAAGCACAAATAACACAATAAAGTATATTCTGATCTGATACAACAGCAAGTTTAAAATGTGATGTGATTCACTTAGTATTTACAGATTAATGGGATGTTGAAGGTGAATGTACAGCTATGCAACTGATGATTTCTGGTATTTCAAAAGTCACATTTTTTTTCACCATCTTTCCTTTCTGAACTCTGAGTTTTCCATCCATTGTACTCCTTAGTACATCCTGTTTATTCTTCATCTAGTGGTCAAATCCATATTCTGCAACAAATTGTCAAAAGCACCTTGCATCTGGAAATTGAAAACAATTCAGAAAAGTTCTTTTTCTAACTTAACTTACCCTCTACTGCCCATGTGGGCCACAGACACGCACAAAAGCATTCTCAGGGGGTACCACCTAACTCATGACATTCATTCGTACAAAAGCCATAAAAACCATAAAAGAGACTAAATCTGGCTCTTTAAATAGAAAATCCAGGCCACGCAGCTACAGTCTCTCTAGACAAATGCGCTTTGTTCTGTTTCTCTGTGTTTTGGCCTTTTGTTGTGCACCGATCTGCACTTTTTTGCCACACATTTTGACATCATTTTTCTAACGATTTTAAGAAAAAAACATTTTCCAAGTGTTGCCTTTTCCTTCATTATTAATTCTGAATCATAAGTAGCTACCACCAACAATTTGACATCAATTTTTGCTCTAAATAAGTAATAAGAGTTACTGTGAAAAGTTATTTTGTGAAATAGAGAAAGTCTTCCTATGGCATTCATTCATGAGGAATACTTGATTGAGTGCTATTAATTTATGAATCTAGTTGAAGTACAAGTACATCTTTGTGAATATAATAAACTTTGTGTCTTCTTGGAATGGGGAGTCTCTAAAGTAAGATCAAGATGTTGCTGACCTGCAGTACAAATGATATATATTGATTTCCAGTGCGATCTTTTCCTGGCTTCACTACATTTATTTTCTTTCTAACTGTATTCATGGATCAATAAACTTGTTTTAAACTGGTGATTCTGAATAGTAACTCTGAAAAAGCCAGTCTTAATCAAAATCCCAAATGTTAACATATTTTAGAACCCATCGGCTATTGTCTGAAGACAGATTAGACTCTGGGGGTGAGTTTCAACATGTCTGGGCTTCCAGTGGACCCAGTGTATTTCTGGTCCAAGACTTCTATTTCTGTTTTTCTGTTAACTGTTCTGCAAATGCTCATAAGTCCAGAGGTAAAAAAAAAAACAACTATGGCCTATGTCATTTAGGAAAACACAACAAAATGTATCAAATGCAGAGCATATGACTTAGGCCCATGTGTGAACATTCAACTGTGACCTTTTAACCTGGCTTAAACTGTCCTGTCCTTCCATAGTGCAAACTCAAAACATTGTTTTTTTTATCCTGTCTTGGGCAAAAATATTTGACTTTGGTAATGAGTACCATGGCCATTGTCCTATAGGACATAAAGAGTAAATCCTTTTAACTCAGGATTAAGCTAATTTTACCAGATGTGTCCAAGTATCATCAAGAAATCAAAAAATTACTTAGGCCATTATTTTAATAGGACAATGATATGCATATATGATTTTATAATGCTTAAATGCAATAAATTACAGGAGTCCTCTAAAACAATGGTTCAGTGTCAACAGCCCCTAAACTGACACACACTGAACAAAGACTCCTGACTGATAATATTTTTACTTTTATATAACTATTGTTTATTTTAGAGGAAACCAACTTTTTTGCAGCAATGCCCTGAGCTCATAATTATGTGGAGGATTACAGTATTGTATGAGTCAGTAACATTATTTTCAAAAAAATCTAATAAAGGGCAAAAAATTTTGATTTCTAACTCTCATCTTTGTAGGAACACATTTTAGTTTCATGGTTTTTTGGTTTTCCTTTATATTCAGAATTTTTTCTGTGTAGCAGCATTTTTATGGTTTAGCATTAATAAAGGTAAGTTATTTTTATTTGGTTTTGATTTCTGTGACAATATCTTTTGAAATGACCCGAAACCTTATGCTTGGACTTTGAAAATAGTAGCTTCACACATCTGTATTACTTATTACTCTGTATTTTTTTTATTGAGAATTTTTTCACTTAGTTTTCATAGTATTTTTCAAGTTCTTACTTTGAGAAATGGATGCCCGACAGTCACACCATATGAGTTTTGTTATGTTTTGTTGAAAATTCTTAAAAAACGAGTGATGAACTGTTGTAATATTCAATATGTTCACATAAAGCACTATATCCTGCACAAGATTGAAAAGGTTTTTGAAAATTATATTTATAATTATTATTATTTGACAATGTAGACAGCAAAACTGCCCTGTCACCTCATCCATGTGGTTACGTCTAAATTTGGATAAACTTTATACACAGTATATGATAAACAGTGAAAAGAATAAAATCTAAAAACATTGAAAAGACGCTTTTAGAAGTTTTTTAACAGAATTTCACCTGGAACCCCCTCATGGACCATTAGGGGTCCTCAGACCCCACATTGAGAACCACTTCTTTAAACATTTAAATAGCATTTGTGTATAATTTTTTGGTTTAACTCTTCTGTTTTCAAGTGTCTCTTCCCTTGTAACACCTGACTGATGCAAAACCCTTTATAGCCTCTAACAGCCTATTATGCATCAGTATAATAGGCTGCAATATATCATATTAATCACATTAGTCATCATCATGTGATCTGAACTGTTTGCTGTGGTTAAACAATATCACGTGTGGAAAACATATACATTAACTCTGTAAGCCATATCTCTGGAGGGCTGGAGGCAGCCTTGGCCTATATCTTTATCTGCTTTGGACATGTTCCTTCCCCTCCCTCATTTAGCACGAGTCTTATAGTCTCATGATTCACCATACAGCCACAGTATGCAACGTATATTCCTGATTAAAGGATGCCATTGTAGGTGTCAATATGTTATTTAAACAAGACAGGGGGCGTATTCATATATAGCCAACAATGTGTGCAGCCTATAAAAGAGAGAGAATATTATATATATATATATATATATATATATATATATATATATATATATATATATATATATATATATAAAGCCATTTTTGTTTTATTTTAAAGTTCAACGTTAGACAATTCTTACATGACATTAGAGCAGAAATTGATACCGAAAGTGTGAGATTTTTTTTAAACTATTATTGAAACTGTTATTAAAAAAAAATAAGAGGAAATGTTTAAACGCCTCTGCTGCCTGCGAAGACTAAAATAGCAGAATTACTTGGAAATAGATGTAACTCCGCACTGTAACACGGTCGCTGTTGCGGCAATAAACGGAGCACAGTACAGAAGAGCAGAGACCTCGGCTACAACATCCGGGCAATAGGCTGGCTTGCGCAGAAACGGAATGGCGGAGGTAAGTGAGCGAAAACGAGGAATGTAATGACCAGAACGACGGGGAAACCGGACCTATTGTGCGACCCGTGTCACTCCGCACGGTTCGCACGGCTGTCGCCGGTCTCGCCGGCCGCGGAACGCCGGCGGGAAGGGAGCTACGGCGGGTTTTAACGTAGGAAGCGGCGGGGAAGAAATGGGGAGGCTCTCCGGCGTATCGCCTCTCCGCGTTCTTTGGCTGTTAAAGAGCCATTCCCTACTGCCGCGATAGTAAAAGCCACGGAAAACAATAGGCTGCCCCGGCGGGGTCCGAACTGCGGGTGCTGAACTATTTCAGGTGCGTGATTGGAGTGGCGGGGGGGGAGTGGGGGAGGAAAAAAAAAAAAGTTGGGGAGAGATGACACGACTCGGCGGCGTTCAACTCCGACCTTCGCTTTCGGAAATATTGAGAACTAGTTTTATTTCCTTCTTGTGTCATTTCGTAGCGAGCCGAGAGAGGAAGAGACGTTCAGCACCAAGTCACAGGAAAGCGCCCCTGGTCAGACAGACAGCGCCCGATGGGCTGGGAGAGGCTCTACCGGAGCTCCTCACTGGACTTTTACCTCTTCTTTGTCCGGTAGAGTCGGTAGAATGCGGTCTGAGTCAGTGAGGGTTGCTAGACTCCGAGAACTGAGGTGGGATTGTTTGGCTCCTCATGGCCTCTCTGTCCCCCCCCCCAAAGTTTTTCCTCTTCTTTACTGAACTCTTGTGGCTTCAACTGCACGTTTAGGTCAAACGAACATGTAACACTAAGTGTGTAATTTGTTTTGATATGATAAAGAGTTGCTGTCATCTGGTATGAAAAATAAATAAAAAATGGCATCGCTGCATGCGGTGGGGAACCAGCTGCAGGAAGTCCAGATGCACCTTATTACATTTTATCCATTGGAAAAGTAGGGCTGCAAAAAACCCTGATCCCAATTATTTTGGTCAGTATTAGGATCATGATCATTTAACAGGATTTTTCATTGACTTTGGAAACATGCACTTTATTGGACTTTTAAAATCCTTTTAACAGTGGATTTACTTTCAGTTTTAAATACTGTACTGGCCCGAATATAAGATGACCCCCCCTGCCCCCCCCTAAAGCCTTATAATTTGAATTCAAATATTCTTCTATGTGTTTTACTTAAGAAGCTTTTATTGCACTTACAGTAACATATCGCTAACTTCAGGTTTTAAACAGAGGAGACAAACTCAGCGAATCCACCTGGCAGCAAAATGCAGCAGAGATTCACGCTGAGCTGAAATGAAACAAGTGCACATATGTTTGGTAACTAGTTAAACATAGCCTCAACTGCGTGTTGCTTTCATTTAGGGTTATGGACTTTCTCGATCAGTGGAAACCAATATTGTAATCAAGGATGAAATTTGATTAATCGATTAGCCCTACTGGAAAAGCACCCTACTGGGCTCATTATCCCCCTTTTGTCCACTAGAAGTGGACACTCTGAAAGGCACCTTGTCGTGCTTTCCACTGGAAGGGCACACTATCATGTTTTGATTGATTGAGCTCATCCCTGAGTGTCTGTTATATTATTATGAGAACAAATTATTGTAATTCTTCTCTTAGAAATGCAAAGAAAAAACCTTTATGGTTATGTTAGATTTGCATATAAAGGTGCCACAATCTTTATCAGCCATTTGTAGCTAATATACAAATAGGAATATGCTGCCCTACTGTAATCTAGCACGCTGTTTTACATGATTTTGAATGCTTGTACCAATTCATATATTTCTGTCTGTGTATATGAACCTGTAGGTGGGTAGAAGGCTTCTGAACTGGAGTGTGGAGGTCCTGGTCTAGTGGAGATCCTGAGGAACAGCAATGAAACCCTCAGCAGGAGAAGCAGAAGTCTTAACAGGAGTTGGAGGGGAACCCGCCTCGCTCCATGAAGATGGCAACGCAATCCCACACTGTATGTACAAGTTCTGTTATGTTTAGGTTTAAGCTTAGTTTTAAACTGTTTTTTTTTTCAGTTTGATGCTGTATGAAAGCCAGTAATCTCTTCCTGTGATTAGGGAAACTTAAAACTGTAGCTGCAGACTTTTCTGCATCACCTGCATACTATTGTTCACTTTAAGGAACCCTTTGGGGTATTCTTTGCTTTAAGACCAATATATCCACTACAAGAGGATCCTGTTTAAACCTAAATGACTAATTGCTTTTAGTGAAGTTATATTTACAATCAATTTACAAGTTAAATTAACACTATTTGGAAAAAAAGGGGGGGGTGGGCAACACAGTGAGACAGTGGGTAGCGCTGTTGCTTCACAGCAAGAAGGTCACAGATTCAAAACCTTGGTCTGGGACCTTGTGGAGTTTTCATGTTCTTCCTGTGTTTGCGTGGGTTCTCTCCGGGTTCTCCAGCTCCCTCCTACAGTCCAAAAACATGCTGAGGTTAACTGGAGACACTAAACTGCCCAAATTGAGTGTGTGAGTGAACGGTGTGTGTGCCCCACGATAGGCTGAAGACCATCTGGGGTGTATCCCTGCCTCTCACCTGTAATTCGATTGGCTCCAGCAGACCCCAGTAGCCCTAATGACGAATAAGCGAAAATGACTGACTGCCTGAAATAAAAAGTCAAGCTATGTACACAAATACAGATATCATATTTCAGCATGAACAGATAAACAGATACGAATGGCATAATAATTTGCATGTTTAGATAATTGAAAGCAGAAAACTCCACATGCACCTTGGTGTTTACTGTAGGTTTTGGTGGAGTAGTGCAAACCTAAAAATTCCCCAGTCAGCAGTGTTGATTACACTAATCATTTATCTCTGTATTTCCATCATTCGGCAGATGTTTGTGTATCATCATTTGCAACCTGTATGGAATTCCAATGGATTCTTCCACGTTGAGCGAACTTCTGTTTAATCGTTTATTTCAAGCTTTGTTTTGAGGCTAGCTCCGGCTTTATTTTTTTATTTTTTCAACGTTAAACACAGTTAATAGCATTGTTTTGTCAAAAATCCTATGAAAAACACCCTACAATATGGAACATTGACTTATATAAAATAGTAGACCTGCTTCTTGAAACCGACTATATGCTTGTTTGGATCGAATGTGTTATGGGTCCACCTTTATTTTCAGTTATTTTCCAGAATCAGAATCGGCTTTATTGCATGTATGTGCACATACAAAGAATTTTGACTCCAGTTTTTCTTTGCTCTCATAGTCCTAATAAAAAATGGGTCTACAAAAATAGTGCAGACAGACAATAGTGCAAACAAAAGATGGTGGAGTGGGTTTCATTATGTGCACTGCTATTATATACATGAGATAGGTATTGCACAGTATTGTATCTCATATTTCCTTGGTTGGCAATTAAACTTGAGAGGCAATTGTCTCTTGAGCATTCCTGGAATGTGTTTGTTTTGGCCGCTTCGGCTCTGCAAACTAAGTTGTTTGGGTTAAGGAGAATGTCCTTGAGTGTCTAACGGAGGGCATTTTATAAAAACAAAAAAAACATGGAAGCAATTTGAACATTTTTGTGGTTCTCTTTCACACAATTCTCTGTCCACCTGTTGCTATATCCCTTTGTTGCAGGCTAGTGAGCTTCCCCTGGAGGAGCTGCTGGCTCTGTATGGCTACACAGTGTCCGATCCAGAGAAGGAGACCTGTCCCCTGGCTGCCAGCCTGCCAGACATGACACTGGACAAAGTGAGACACTACCTGAGGCATATCAGTGCATACCCAGTACCCAGGCCTCATTCCTATTTTCACTTTTGTTCATTGGTGATTTGACTGGGAGTGTTTGGGATTCAGTCAGTAAAAGGCACATGCACAAACTAAATATCTTAAATATTTAAAACATAAATATCCAATGAAGATCTCTGATAAATGAAGCATGGTTAGTGTATTCTGTCCTTGCCTGTTCCTTGCAATATTGTGTTACTATATTTTTCTTTATTTCTCTTGTTCAGGATCAAATAACTGAGGACCTCTTTCCTGGGGATGAGGAGGAGGAATCATCAGCCGATGATCTCACCCCCTCAGTCACATCAAACACCTCAGACCTGCTCCGCCGCCTACAAGGTTAATCCCTTTATGAATCTTTATGACATTTAACATGATGTGAGATGGAGCATTGGCTGAAACATTTTCATTTACAGCTGCAATCAGACCCACCTGAACACTTCATTTTCAATGGACCGTTTTATTGTGAAGCCGTGGAGGAATTTCTTGAGTTCAATTTAAAAATATTGGCACTTTGCTGAGACTACAACTTGCGACATATACGTGGGTTCAATAACATGACTTGCCAGGGTTTATATTGTCCGGATGTTACAGTAAAACTTGATTCTGTTGTGTCTACATAATATGATATGGGAACCTCCTGGCGTGACAACATGTGCTGCTTTGTGCCGAATCATGTCAAATCACTTCTGAACGGAAGGAGTACAAATGTAATCGAACAGCCTTCCTTTGGTCATGATTCTATTTGAACGTAGACACAGT
Source organism: Lepturacanthus savala (assembly GCA_030544235.1). NCBI lineage: Eukaryota > Metazoa > Chordata > Actinopteri > Scombriformes > Trichiuridae > Lepturacanthus > Lepturacanthus savala. Next base: position 17,458,850 of record CM060481.1, read on the forward strand.
ATTGGTGCTGAATCCACAAAATATCATAAAAACTGGTTATAAGGCAGGTACGCTACATTTATGTCCTCATTTATCGAGATTAACTGAGCACATAGTGAGGTCAAATAGAGGAAGTGCTTTGTTCCTAGTCGTTGATTCTATTCTCTTTTATGTTTTCTGCTTTGAACAGAATTTTATTTTATACCAAGTTAAATATATGGCATTTTTATTATTTTATTATTCTATAACTTTCAGTGCCACATACTGCTGCCAAGGCAGTGTTTCACTTGGTAAATATATATATATATATAAAAAATATATATATTATTTACAATTTATAATAAACTGAAAAATAGAAGTTTATACAAAAACTGTCAGTTGTCAGCAGAAAGATGTCAACTTTAAAAGAGCTTTAACAAAAACTTCTTGTATGCACGTTGATAAGTGGATAACATTGCATGTATTTGTCTTCTCTCAGGTGGGGACAAAGACATATCAGTCACCTCGTCAGATGAGGACTCCGATGATGCCTCTATTCCCTCCAATGAAGAACACAAGGTAGGCTTACAACGCCACCAAGGACTACAGTACCACATGTGATCACTGTAGGTGTTGGAAACGGACTCAGTTGTGACTTGAAGTCAAAATTAACAAAAAGCATTTATCAGTTTGAATTTATTAATGGGAGAGAAAATCACAAAAAACATCTTTCACAGAACAAATATGCAGTGATGGAACATAATCTTTAATAAATTGTCCATCTGAAATAACCCACTGTAACGCAAAAGGAACAAAAAAAACATTCATTAGAGTTTATATCTTATAGCAGAACTCTGACTCACTGTCTTTGACTTCCTTCATAGGAGATCATGGTTGGCTCTATGTACCAGGCAAAAATACCTCCACTCAGTCCGTATACCTACCAGGAGAGAGGTGAGCAACTTAAATGATCATACTGGTTTCAAAAGCAAGATTTAAGTTTAGACGCGTTGTCTGAACCTTGAATGAAATTTCAGAACAATTTAGAACATTCTACCCATCATCGTCTGTTTTTCTATTGCTTTAGCACTTTTCTCTTTCTCGTCCATTTCCCAACTCTTCTCTCTCTCGCTCTCTCCTCCTCACTTCTCTGTGTCCAGCCTACAACAGTGAGGACCAGTTGTTGTGGAAGCCAGGGAAGCTGCCAGTGAGGGAAGTGGAGGATTTTTTGTTGAATGCAGAGAGACCATCTGGCCATGCGGGGTCGGCCTACACACAAATGCAAGGAGACACTGTCCGAGACAACGAACAGGTACTGCACCGTAACTGCACTATCTACAGAGAGCCTGTAGCGTATTCCATCAGTGCTGCTGTTTGTAGAGTGACACTGGAAGTTTAACCTGTTAGAAATACTAAAATAACATCAGTTTTAAATAACCTAGAAAGACACTGCAAAAGAAAGATACACTGGTAGTTAATTTTTTTTTTTCTCCATTAGGCACTGTATGAACTTGTGAAATGCAACTATAATGCAGAAGAGGCACTGAGACGATTACGCTTCAATGTGAAAGTGTTCAGTGGTAAGAAACTTCCTGTCACCCTACAGTACTTTTTCCATCCTGCTATTATTTCTAGTCATTAACTTTTCAAAATATCACAGGTGTATAGCAAACTTGATTCCTGTTCGTCTCAACAAGCAAAGGTACAAATTGTGTGTTTCAATTAGCATTTAGCTGCAAGCAAGTTATGGGGTCACAATTTTTCAAGTCTATCTTAAAACAACAGCATAACATGTATCCGTATGAACACTGAAAAAATATTTTCCTTGCTGTAATTATTCCTCCTGATCTTACTGATTATCCGATGATACCCACCAAATGTTTTGACAGTATAAATGATAGGGATAATATCCACATCCTTATTTTGATCAAAATATATTTAAAAGTTTGGTGTGAAGTTAATGAGGATTCAGCCATCTGAGTTATCCCATTAAATTATGCAAGTCTCTAGAATAATCCCGAAAAAAAAGAATTTGGTACAAGGGATAATTAGTTTTTTGTTTATGGGTAGATTTGTACAAGCACCAACTATACTAGCCATTAAAATGCAATTTTAAGTGCAAAATTGAAAAAAACAGATACAAGATTGTTAGTGACTTAACTGATATAATTATATGCATAAAAAAAACTTAAATGGGTTAAGTATAAAATGACAGTCATAGACTTAGTGGCTCTTAGGCTTAAATAAGTTAAATCGTCTTTTTGCAGTCTTTTTAGTATTAGTGAACAGGATACATGATAACAGAATTAATAACATTTTTAAGTTAATTTGGGCAATTGTCTATTGTTTAAGGATGATTTTGAAAAAAATATGTAATTCTAATTATGTTAATATTGTAGAAAGTGGGATTTTTGATTATAAGAACATCTGTGTAACAGAAATACTGCCCTGTTTCAAAAGGCCCAATTCAGAGAAATGAACACAGCTTGTGTTCAGAAACTGTGTCTTAAAATGAACTGTCAGGACTCTGTGAAGTTATGATGCCACAACTATGCAGTCACTGTCCACCCCCTATTCACAGCGATTCAAATCCGCCAATCAGAGGAGGGATTCATTAATATTAATCAGACAGACACAAAACAACCTGTTGAGAGAGGAGATGTGATATATTAGACCATATATTAATATCGATATCTTCAGAAAAAAATACAAAACATTTAAATGCCTGAACAAGGTTGACAATACCAGCAAAATGTGCCTGTTCGATACCTTTTCAATGTAATAGGAGGTGCAGAAGAGTGCACTGCAGTTAGACTCCAGTTATATAACAAGACCACCATTTTCAGTTATACCTTTTTGAAACTTGCCATATTGTTTTTGTGTTTGCTGGCTAAATCACATCCTGGCTTCATGTACTTGTAATTTAAGGGCATTCCATCCGTTAAAAAATGTATTTAAAATTACACTCAAAATTTTAAATTGATATAAAAGAATATAATATTTCTGCTCTTCTTCCCTCTCTTTAGAAGAGCTGTGTGCCTGGAGTGAGGAGGAGTGTAGGAACTTTGAACACGGCTACAGAGTTTATGGGAAAAACTTCCACCTCATTCAGGCTAATAAGGTGTTGAGAGTGTTGATTTTTTTTTCTGTCAAATCTTTCCTGACATTTGTTGCATTATTAATGATCTACCTGCTAAGCAAACAAGCAAAAAAAAATGTTTTTCTTCTCCTCAGGTACGAACCCGCTCTGTGGGGGAGTGTGTAGAGTATTACTACATGTGGAAGAAGTCTGACCGTCACGAGTACTTCACCCAACAAACCACCAGGCTCAGCCGCAAGAAGTACAGCCTGCAGTCAGGGAGCACGTAAGTAATGCTGGACAAAGACTCCCAGAGGAGAACAACTGTATATAGGATCTATATGTGTGTGTGTGTGTGTGTGTGTGTGTGTATAGTGAGGGAATACATTCCAAGTAATCATCATAATGTTCGTCTGACCTCGGTGATCTCATATTAATTTCTGCTATTCAGTATGCCGCAATCCTGAAGGAGAATATAAATGATGTGCTTATTAAAGACTTCTTTATATGTTGTACTCTCTGGGGCAAATTCATAAAAGGCGTAATAGATTATTAGCATGTCAGTGTTCCTTTGCTATTTGCACATATGTAAATTAGATCATATGCATACATTTGGCTCAAACGTGTATGCAAATGAGCCTCATTGCACAAACAATTCAACTAATTAAAAAAGACCACCACCAACAGCCACAATCATTTAATAACTGTGTTTTGACATTTGACTTTTTCATTAGTAGATTATGTTAGAGATGCGAAATGCTTGAGAGAATAAATGAAGCAAAATACACAGAAATCAGTGGTTTTGAAAGGCTCTGTCTGCAGTTTTCAGTTATGTACCAATCGGTGTATAAAATGTGGAGAACATCCTGAAAACTGCTGGGAACTCACGCCCCTCTGAGTTTTATTCACGCAGGCTGCAGCGAGGACTTCCTGCATAAGCTCTACTGAACATCTCATTAAATCTATCTATCTGAGAATCTCTTTCAGTCCTTTTTTTCTGTTTATTTATTAATTAATTAGCTGTAGCTTCCCATAATCATACCACTAGATTTGTGACCGCTGGCACCTCCCTCACTGATGTGACTTGTTTCCTGTATTTAGCACAAGAAAAATGTATTTGGAAACATTGCAGAGGTGGGGGATTTTGGGGGAATTTTGAGCCAGAGTATCCAACTATACCTCAGTGTGTGTTATTTGTCTGCAATTTATGGTTTCAAATCAAAATTGCATCTTGACAACTTAACCTTCTGTTGCCCACAACAGCTGCTAACCGTTAACATGCTTTCCCACTGATAGTGGTTGTCTTGTGTGTTTTAGGGAGGATGGAGATCAGGATGGGGAGGTTGGGGAAATGGAGGGAAGCAATAATTCCTCTGGCTTATTGTCTCATGGCTCCATGGGCCCTGGAAAGCTGGAGTCGCCGTTACCCCCACAGTCGAGCCTGGACCTGGAGAAACAAGGTAAAAGTCAGATCAGGTAACAATAGGCTCTGTAAGCACCTCCTGTGGCAGCTCAAATACTGGAATCTCTTGGTAAAATTGATTGATCACCATTAAATTGACTTGTCACAGTAGAATAATGTGAATCCCTTATCAATCACTGACATAATGAACGATCAATAAAAGAGCAAAGGCTGTAGCTCCTATGACCTTGTGTTTATAGAAGCACAAAGAAAGTGATAAAGTCTTTGGGTATTGGAAGTTCAGGGATGAAGGAGTTTAAATAAACTAAGAAGGAGCAAACATAATAACAGACTTAAACACACGAACAAGCCTTAAAGTTTGTCTCTTGCGAATAGCTACATGCACACAAGCACAACAAACAGCTTCCAGCTGCTTCAGTGAGCTGAGAGTTCCAAGTTAAGAGGATGATCCACGCTAATTGGCTGTGAATGATGGGCGGGGCCTATTCCATGTCTAACTGGGGGGAAAAAAAGCACATACACAGTAAAAGCTAAAAACATTTCACATATTTAATTATAGTTCAGTTTGATGAACATGCTGGTCGTACAGTAGAGCACTGAGCTCTTTGGCAAATATATTGAAACAATATTGCAAACAGTGTATATCAAGGGTTTAGTTTGAAGGGCAAAATATTTGTGGGGAAATCTGTGATCTTCACCCATCATTCTCTCCCATACCACGTTAGATGTCCCATATAATTTTCTCCCATCGTGTTATACATGCAGTGCTATGGATTTTATTTTTGTCTATTTGAATTTCTTATTTTGAACACATGGTTTGTCTTTTATTTTGACATCAAGTATTCATTATCTTGCGTTATGAATCATTTTTGTGCGTTATCTCCCCTCCCCCTTTTTATTTTCCCCCATTTTTTTGCTCATTGTGTGTCTTGTGTTGTGTTTATGTGTGTGTGTGGTGCACATCTGTTGACATGATGCTCCAGAGGAGGAGGGCCGCCCCCGACGCAGACGAACTCCCCGCTTTCTCTTAAAGCCATGACCTCGGTCCAGACAGGCCACAGAAAGCAGGCTGGGCCTGCAGGTAAATAGGGCTGGAAGAGAAAATGGGCCTCATGCAAGAACCACTCAAAAAAACTCTTAACTGGCAACAAGTAGTTTAAGAGAATACTAATCTGAAATAATTTCTCTTTAAAAAAAAAAAAGAATGAAATGCATAGGAAGAGAAAATTAATATTCTCTTGATCATCATCACGGTGAGTGTTTTAAAAAAAAATGTCATGTTACGTCATTTCGGCTCCTCATATTTGCAATAGCAAGATTTTTTTCAGCATCTAACTTCATGTCAGACTGTATTTTCACCTTTATCTCCATTACAGTGCTCTGGTGATACGTCTGTTGTACTATTACTATTTTCTAGATATTTTAGGTTTACTAATACCATTACTGGCTCTGTGAAAAGTGTTGTTTTTGTCTGCTGATTTCCATAAGCGGGACTTGAATGTCCGTGATGTAAAATTCTTCTTTTTACTGTTACATGCATACATTGGTAACATGCACCTATTCATGAACAGGTGGCATTCATCAGGTTGAAACATGTATACAATAAGCTTGTTGGGTTTGTCGTATTCGTATTAGAGAGTCTCGCAGAACAAAGATGTGACCGTTTTAGGATAAAGATCCAACAAAGTTCATGCATGAGGCCCAATGTGCAGGAAAATAACTGATGCGGTGTGGTGTGTGGACAAATCTCATTAACGTTTGTGTGAAATATAATCAAACTCTAACTGTAATAGTACAGCATCTCTATATAATTAATTGACTAATAAAGTGCAGCATCTGGGATCTGAATTTCAATGCTTTGATCTCAATAGCATAAAAGTGATGAAATACTTTCTGAATGAGCAGCGTGCACTGGGTATACACGAGTCCAACTACACTCAGAAACACGTTGTAAACGTCTACATGGAATATGCAATATGTTAACATTATATCTGCCTTAAGTTCCAGACATAGTGTTAATCTGTCATGCTATGAACTGCTTTGCATCTGTCCAGATGGTGAGCTGGTGACGGGCCTGTCAGAGCTGTGCGGCGACAGATGTCCTCAGCAGTTGTTCAGCTGTCCCTTCTCTTTGCCGCCCATGGACGACCCGCGGGATCCCGACTCAGGCAGTTGTCGTCTCCCTGCTCGAGCCCGGCTCCAGTCCCAGCCCTACCCACAGTGCTCCCAGCGGACCCGCGGGGCCCCTCCGTCCTGCCATGACGACCACTGCCTCCGGGGCCCCCGCTTCTTCCAGCTGCGCATGTGCGGCGGACCTTTTGTTTCCGAGGGCCCTGACTGTGCTGCAGCAGGCAGCGTGACCGACTCCCCCCGCAGGCTGCAGGTGGGATTTAACCTGCCGTGCGCCTCGCCTCCTTCATCTGCTGTCCTCTCATCCCACTTCCAGGCATTTGGAAGCCTGCTGCACCCTTCTCCCATCCAGCATCCCCACTCTCTCACACAGTGAGGGGAGAGACGTGGGGAAAATCCAAACTGAGCGGTACTCTAAGAAGAGATTTCGATCGGTGTCTTTACACTAGGGTTAAAAGGCACCAGGACAAAAACTACATTTACCTTTCTTTGTGAAAAAGGGTGGACCTATTACCTTAGGGGGTTAGTTGTCTGTCTGACCCCTCTTTTTTAAAATGGGACACTTGAACCTTCCATTATGGAATGAGTGTGCTAATCACTTCTTTCAGGTGTTGCTTGTGTTTATTTTAACAGTTTATTACCACGGTCTGCACCAGGGCAGAAACATTGATTGGCCATAATAAAAAGTTAAAGCTCAGTGCAGGTGTTTAGAGCTGCAGCTACCATACAAACACACCAGAAGCAAGTTGCTACAGTAGTAATAGTAGTAGACAAAGTTAACCACTTTTTCCTCATTTATTAATGTGGGAAAGTTTCACTGCAGTTCAACATCTTCCCAGCTTTTTTCCAACAAATCTGTTTATTTAAACATCCTCTTCTGAGTCTGTAATGGACTCTGCTTTTTCGGTTCTACATGTTTGTATGTGTCTGTGGCAGAATTCAATCTTCCTCAAGAATGTTGCTTAAATATAACAAGCTAAAACTAAAGAATATTTTCTAAGGTTTAAATTTAAACACAGAACCACGTAGGAACACAAAGGAGCACAATATTTTTGCAGGTTTTACTTTTACTTTTGCTTTAGTTTCCTCCTTGTTCTTACCCAAGGATTTATGTAGAGATTTATAAAGGTGCAGTGCTTTGTCATGATTGCAGTTTGTGTTGAATAATGTTGAATATTTAGTACCATTGAGAACCTGTTTGACATGCAGAATAGGCATGAAATAAAGCATGTAAATATAAAATGTACATGCCAAGATAGGTAAGTCACTGAATGCAAACAAAGTTTCTCAGGTTTTACAACTTTGATCTCGAGGACTCACTCTCACTCTGGACAGGTGTCATACATGTGTACAGTTAGTAAAATGATAGTTATTAGCGCTTGTTTGTCTAAAGGTAATGAAAGATGTTGGGGTCCAAAGATCATCCTGACATGTAATTTAACAATTCTGGCATCTTTTGCTTGCCTCATGAAGCTTCTAGTTTATTAGTAAATTGCCCTGTTTGAGCTACAGTAAAGACAGCATAGCAACTTCCAGCCACAATCTTTTTTTTTTTTTGTACATTTGTGATGCATTTTCTTTTATAAACTCTGTAAACATGCTTCTTGCAACAGGCCCCATTGAGCTGGTTTGTGTTCAGAAAACCAAGAATTAAAGCAACAACACTGAAGCAACATCCATGGAACGTCCATTTAGTGAAGATGTGTTCAGGTACAGTTAACTTTAGTCTCAAACTGCAACACGTATTAGACAAACAAATCCTCTTTTTCCTCTAAATTGTGTTCTAGAGCATCTTAGCTGACCTCTGACAGATATTGTGTACTGTAATATACTGAAAAATTCACATACTGTATGTGTATGCATTTATATTTCTACTTATTTAGTTTTGTAGTCCATAAATCATTATATGATACATCATTACAAACCATCAACTATTTTTGACTATTTTTTGTCATTTTATTAGCTCAATTAAAGAGATTTCCAGTTATAGGCAATTTTATAGTTTTACAGTAATTTATGCATTTTCAGAAGCACAGGGGTACTTTCAAATGCATGAGTACATGTGTTTTAGAGCTGCAGTGTTTAGTCATTTAATGAATTGCCATCTATTTTGATTATTGATTTGTCTCATGTTTAAGAAGAAAATTCTCCAAATTCTCTGGTCCCAGCTTCTCAAATCTGATTCTTTTCTGGTTTCTATAGACTTCTATAATAGTAAACTGATGATCTTTGGGTTGTGGACTGTTAGTCGGGACAAACAAGAAATTTAAGGTTACATCTTTGGCTTTGGGAAAACACTGTTTAACAATTTACACCGTTTTATGAACCAAACATCTAATTTATTAATTGTTTCAACATAATAAGTAATAGTAATAGAACAATTGATGAGGAACTAGTCGTTAGTTGCAGCCCCAACACGTTTTCTGTTTACCTGATGTGAAGAATGACAAATGTTGTCCTGTGACGTGATGATTCTGATAGGCTGTACAGGAGCTGTATAGGAACATTTTCATATGATTTCACACAATCCATATATTGATATGATTATTCATTCATCTCTGCATACATGGTATGTTCTTATGCATGTAAGTATATTTTAGTCACTGTCTCTAAAGAGGTAAAGCAAAAGTGTCAGGGAAGGGAGGGATCTTGGTTGTTTAAAAACTAGCCCCATGTCCTTCCATCTGTCCTTCTATTTATTCCTTTTTTTCTGTCTGTAAATATGTGAGCTCTTCCTGTGATACCTGCTTAAAACCAAGCTGGTTTCAAATCAGTTAATTTTGTCTTTGGAATGTTTACATTGGAGGGGTTCAGGACAAGACCATGAAGGCAGGAAAAGGAGTAGAGTCACTGCCTTTTTGTTAATTCTTTATTTTTATTTTAGCAATTTATATATTGTACCGCTCCGTTATGTTTGTTAATAATTATTATATTTTGTAAAAAAAAAACAAAAAAAAAAAGAAATGATTAAAATGAACAATGGTGAAATGTTAAAGTGTTGAGTCTTAGTCTTTTATATTTGTTCCTTTGAAGGCCGCGGCAACCGCTGCACCTTGTTTCTCCACACTAAGTGAAGTCTGAGCATGGATGCAATTGTGAATAATTACATTTCGTTATGTTGGTGTGGGCAAGAAGAGCCAGAGGAGATTCGGCTGTTTTTTAGAGTGCTTTGCAGAAAGGAAGAGACTTAATATGATCAAGACCTGATGGGGGTGAGAGAAAGAAAGATGACGGCTCTGCTGTCATCTGTGATGGACAAGGACTCCCGTTGGAGAGCTGCTTCAGTGACAGGTCTCTTCACCCAAAGTGTGTGATGGGAGCCGTGTCGCAGGTCTTTCCTTCCTGCAGCTGTTAGTCTGTATAACCGGAGGCCACACACACAAACTCACCAATTTAATTCTAATGTACATAGATACCACTGTCCTGTTAATACCAATATCTTCTGTGCAATAAATCACAATGGTAGATTAAAAAACATCAATATATTATCTCTCAGGTATGTTTGTTTTTTATTGTTTTATATATTTGTACATTTGTATTATATTTCCTGTTGTTTGGCTATCCTCTTAAATGATCTTTTCTTATCTGTTAAACACACCTGTAGAGTTGGTTTCTGTAAAACTTGGTAGTGACACCACTTTATTCTTTTCGTTCAGTTATATTATGTAAATATATTTAATTTTCCTCTGTCCAAAGTGTAGAAATTGTCATGTACTTTCAGTTAGAAATATGCAAAGCCGTTATGCTTGTGTTGTGTGAGGTCATGCATATATATATTGTTATGTTCGGAAAGGTTTGACTTAGTAACCTACAGCAAAACCAGAAAATTTACTCACAATTGGGGTCGGTATGTCACATCTCATTGATAATAACCAGCCCAGATCTTCACAGTTACAATTAGTAAGAGTTACTCCACATGCTATATAGAGAACCAATGTTTGCAGAATCAATGGAAATTGGAAAATGTGTAAAATATGAGAGTTTGGCCTGGATGATGTTTAGACAGATCCAGACGTTATTTTTCCTGGTACGCGTTCAGTCATGGAGGAAAAAAAGATGTTAGGTCTTCAACATCGGGACTGCATTTCACACTGCTGAGTAAAATGGTAAATCATGAGTATTTAGTACATGTGCTTGGTGACACACGGACGACCACTGACACATAGTTGTCTTCAAACATTACCGGTTCAGTTTCCTCTTGTTGGCCACTGACCAGTTGTATCTTTTCGAGAACTATACACAAAAACACAAGAAAAAAACGACTTGAACGCTCACTTCCCCTTCTAGTAGTTTGCAACTTTACGAGTTTCTCCTGCAAAACAACAGAGTTTCTAATGCATGTTATGGAATATAATTTATATATAATATATATTTTTTAAATATCTTTGCTGTATTTGTTTGAAATTCTGCCATCAGAAGTGCTATTGTTTCCATTGTATCAAGGACAGAATCCATTCCCCTCCATTTCTCAAAGTTACCGTAAGTTCTTGAGCGCAGTATTGTTTTTACTGCAACATGACTTGGAATTCAGCTTAATTACAGTCCCGAACCCACAAAACATGGTCCTTAAAAATAAATTCTATTGTGTTCTCCCTAAAGTAGATACAGTATGCTGAAGTATGCTTAATTTAACCACATTCACAATGCCAACTGCAAATTTGAGGAGAGAAATGTTGAGTATCTGCATATATATACTGTTTGCACTGCTTGCAAATGCATCTATGTTTATGTGTGTACGCAGGAGAAAATTTGGATCCACCTGTGATTCTTTTGGCAAGAAATAGGAAGCACTGCTACAGAAACAGTTGGCTCAACAAACCACTGCATCAAAGCCGGTATAGTATGCTTCTAATTTTAGAACAACACACCATTTTCAGAAGATTGTGAGTAAAATAGAGCAGTTTTCAGGTGGTTCTGTTCTGACTTCATGAAAAACCAGGTACAATACAGTAGAGACGACCAGGTGCGGGACTATAATCACATGAACAGTGTCTCTTCAAATACTTCCTTTTTTTTTGGAAGCGTTTAAAATCATGATAGAGTGTATCGCGTCTGCATTGTTTCAAAATTTAAAGCGGTTTCTGCTTTTAGTTAATTTTTATTGCAGTGTGCTGGCTCAGCTTTCCTACTGCAGCCATGTAGAGATGTTGCATTTTAATGACCCACTTCTGCTGCAGCTGGAGGTTTGTAACATAATGTGCTCAACTCTGTGGAATAGCAGATTTGTTTTCATTGCTTCATTTATCTTTCTCACTCAGTGAATAAATTAACTCTCTTACTACGAGCTTAAAAAGCCCAGACAGTGCAGGGTTATCTCGATGAGCCCCATCCCCCCCGAGCCTCTGGAGTGTAAAAACTCTGAGGACGAACCAGACAGCTCCACTCAGCCCATTTACTCGATATACACTTCAAATCCCTCTACGCTACCTCGGTATCTGGAACGACTGGAGCAAACAGCTCCTGGGCTACCCAGGGACGGCAGGTGAGAGAAGGAGTCTGTCGTGCTATTTGTCAATTTGGTGGATTTTTTTTCCCTCACGCTGTTGCAAAATATCATCTAAACATTTTTCTAATAGTTGACGTATCCAGTGGATTTATGGACAATCTGATGCACGTCCATGGGAAAGAATTTTATAGTGAGTTGCAGCTCTGTGACAGTATTTCTATACGAATGAAACAAGGTGAGGCAGCTTTTAGTTTGTCTGCAAACTAATCTCTGAGAATCTGAGCTTCAAGTTTTTGAATTTTCAAGGATAACTTTCCTGTACGTACACTGTATTTGCATAGCGCAACCACCCTAGAATGAAAAATATTATATTATTCCTTTGTTTATTACTTTTATTCTATTTGATCTTACTCCACGGCCCACCTCATTGCCTGGACTCTCATTAGACTCTCTGACGCTCACTGTTTGCACTGAATAAAGGGAATATTTTTGCTCTGTTTCGAATAATGTTGGTTCACTGTGGCACGATACTGCTCTGCCCTTTGCTCACTCTCGAAAAAAGAGACTTTGCAAGGCGAAATTATATATTCCGTCTGTTTTTCATTATCTCTTCCAGCCCCGATCACTGCCTCACAACTGCGGAGAATGGTAAACGATGGTCTTCAGCAGAGATTCTTCTTTGAAAGGACAGAAACGGTGTAAAAATCCGTCTGTGAATCAGCCATTTACTTGCTTACTTATTTGTTGTGTGGAATGTGTCCTTTTTAACACAAGAAGAAAAAAAATGCTGACTAATCTAGTCTGGGAAACAATAAATGACGCTATTTCGTATAATTTGTTTTGTTACATTCGGAATGTTAGTTTTCAGTGTGTATTAAGAACATAGCAGGACCAGCCTGTGCCATGTTACAAACTAGTAACTACTAACAATCCTCAGGCATGCTCTAATCGAGAGGTTCCAAGTTTCACATTACACGATGATTTCTAATCCCAGTGTTAATCTCAATATTATTCCCATCTCCCATGCAGTCAGCCGGCACCAGGCTGCGGCTTGACGTGTAGGTTGCTGTCAGTCAGCAGAATCTCACAGGGCCTGCATACTAACAACTGCTTGAGCATGACAGACACTTCCTGTCAACTGACTCAGTCAGAAAGCGGGCGTAGTGCTGCACTGCCAATATCTGAGTCTGCTGGGAGATCCTCCTCCCAAACAACACTGATACATCATCACTCACTCATTAGTATTTTAAAAAATTTAAATAATATACATATATATTAGTATAGTATATAATAGTTTGAACTACAACACTAATTATTAACAAGTAGATGTACATTTAAAGCATGAGCCAGTGTGAAAATGTGATTTAATTGTATGACAGTCTCCGTTCACCATGAAACTAGTCGACGCAAAAGCAGTGGATGACTTGAGTCTTGAGGTTTCCTGTTGGAGTGAATCAGTGCCAATAATAATAATGACATAATGCTTGCAGCAGCGGCCAGATGATAGTTATGAGTCATCACTTATAACTTAACTTTTTGGCCACTGAAGCCATCTGAAGTTTAAAAAAAAAGTTTCAAGCAATTATTCTTATTTTATTTCATAGTTGTTGTTTTTTTCATATTAGGTGAGAGGGTAAGTGTCAAGACGTTAAGGTTTCGACTGTTTCCATTTTTAACCGCTGGCTGTTTTTATTAATTTACTAACTCATAATAAAGTGGCCTTAAGACGTTGCTGCTTAATCCGATATAAATACAACGAACATGGGTTTAGATATGATTTATTCAGGAATCCGTTATGTCTCTGGACGAATATAGTTTTCTCAGTTCATGCCATACATTTATTCTAGCAAATCTGCACTTTCAACCTTATAACTGTAAATGTGTCACTGTATTGACAGTTTTGTGTCAAAAATGCTACATGTTCGTGCAGTTCTTCACTTTACAGATTTGTTGTTAAAGCAGAAGTGATACATACGTAAAGTGGAATATATTTTTTCTGAGTCACATGAAGATTTGTTTTTACTGAAGCACAAAGATGAGAAAAAAATCATCTATTAAAGAGATCATATCTATTGTATATCTCTTTGTCACAATTTGGGGTAAACAACCAAAATTGTCAAACTAAAAGATTTTAAAAGCAAGACCGACAAATATTAAAAGCTCACTTCATCTTTTTCTCTTTACCATCCCGTGGTTAGTTGCAGCATCCTTATTTCTCTCCCACTTCCCAGTAACGCCCATCCCCTTGTCCCACCCACTCCGCTTTCTATTCTGTTTCCTCTCTTCCCAGCTCTCTAGTGTCCTCTACTGGACCCAGGCTGCAGGTGGAGGAGCACAGCAAGAATGCAGTTCTTCCAGTATGGCAGCCAACTCTCTATGTGATCAATGTGTCGGGTCACCAGAGGAGTGGCTGCAGGGGGGCTGGAGGGGGGCCAAGCCCTTCCCCCTCCTGAGAAATGTCCTGTCCATCAAAGAAAGAGGAAAAAATCAATATCAAAGTTTTTTTAGTACACACCTGTGTAGGTCACACAGTAGAAGGAGATCGACCAGGCAGCCCTCCCTCCTGTGTGGGTAAGAACCAACAGAGTGGTAGGTGAGCTTATAACACTGTGAAGATTTTTATGATGATTATGTGGTCTTTTATGTCTATGTGGCATCAGTGTGTTTTGTCAGAGGACAAATATTCTATTCATGAAGGATCATGCTGGTTTGTGTCCTCCCTCATGGGATCACCTGGATTATCTACGGTTTAATTCAATACCAGGTGCGATGAAGCAGAAAGTTGTACTTATGACTTTAAAATGAGTCAATTGATTCAACTGATACTACGATATTTTGTATGGGAAACACCCGAAATCATCTCACCTTTTAGGTATTTTCAGTATTTATAGCATGAAAATAATTCACAATGTTCATGTAACAAGGATTATTGAACATGTGGGCTGCGTAAATGTGTTGTCGATCAATGAAGAGCTCTAATAGAACAGTTAGGTGGCTGTCATTTTGTTATAAAGTATATTATTAAAAGACTTATATTACCTGGTATAACTCATTTTGGTAGTTTATTACCTCTACGTGCGCCAGACATGCAGATGTTTCCAGATGTTCAAAGGAATGAAATATTGGAAGTATACTTATATGGCTATTCAAAGGTCATATGGATTTTTTTTTAGCAACATAGCACACAGTATTAGAACCAGATAGAGTTTTGTTTGGCTTGTTTCAATAGAAGAGGACCCAACTCAAAAATGGAATCTTCTGAACATTCCGCCTTATAAGGGTTTCAACAAGAATCCATACATAAGGGGTGGGGGGGGGGTGGGGGGGGGGGGGGGGGTGCTGAACAGACAAAGTATTGCAATCCATAGGGGAACCAGCCCTTAGGGTTGACCCCCACAGCACAATCAGCGGCCCCCTACACCAACCCCCAGCCTGTCCCCTGGGAGGCTGAGATTCAATTCGAGGCTCCAACACCCCTCCAGTCTGTAGCCGTACCGCTCCTTATAATAAAAAAAAGGTAAAAAATAGATGAGGATCAACATCCAATTTAGGGTGAGGTTCTACTAATATCAAGGCTTTCAACTGGGGATGGAGCTGCATCCATATAAAGCACAAATAAATGGTTTTATCAGTATTTATTTGGTAAAGATATTTTTAAAACTAGTTTCAATCATGAAGAAGAATTGCTATAGTAGTTAGGATGCATCACACATGGGCACTAATGCCCTAAGCAATGAGTTGTGGTTCAATTACTGAGCCGTTAGCGGTTGCATGTCACTACATTAATCTGTGTGTAATCCAAAATTTGGTAAAAAAAAAAATCCCTGTATCAGGTGAATAGAAACAGCTACAGGTCTATTTGGGGCCATTGTTAAGAGTGCTCCATATTTAAGAATTTGTTCTTTGCATTGGAGTATCTGGGTTCTCCACCTGGCATGATCATGTCTCTCTTTATTTATTATTTTATTTTACTGACAAAGACATATTAAAAACTTCAATATCCTGAGTTTTGATGAAAAATATATCAGGATTTGTGTGCCTATTTATTCTTAATTCATTCTTTCTTAATTTTAATTTATTCTTAATGAAAGCTTTAGTCTTACAAACCAAAGCAAATGGTTCCAGGTACACCCCCCCCCCCCCCCCCCCCCCCCCCCACACCCTATAAGAGGAACCCTTATTTCTAAGAGTGTAGGGTGAAGGATAGGGAACAGAACCACACTGGTCCAGTGTTTCTTAAAGAAACTCCACCAAGGACAGTGAGCTACAGAAAGTGCAAAGAGCGGGCTTGACTTTCAGTTTAGTTTGTGTGTTTTTTGTGGTGCGTAGCACAGCAGGAAAAGCCCTTGTGTAACGTAACTGAAACCGTCTCTATCTCCTCTGACCGCCTGTTCTCCAGGACAGCTTTCACTGGCTGATTAGAGCCACGCTGCACTTCTCCAGACAGACGCCTGGAAGAGAATGAATGTAAAGTGGCTTCCCTGAGAGCATGCCAATAAAGTTCATATGTTTTAAATATTCTGCAGTCATCGAGCCACAGGGGATAGCATACAGTGCTTATGAGAGGGTAAATTGCAGTAGATTTGACTCCTTCAGTTTAAATGAAAATGCTTCTTGTAAGCAGGAAATAGATGCTTTGTTTTCCCCTGCTCAGCCAACCCATCATCGGTGTAAAACATGTAGTTTATGAGGCCGGCTCAGCAGCGTCTCCACTAACTGTGCACATTTATATCGCGTATCATGAGGAGAAACGTTCTTTATTTGCATCTCTGTTAAACCAACACAAGCCATGCACTCTTTCAGGTAGCCATCACTAGCTAAGAGTGCTGTTCTCTTTGGTATATAGCTTGAAAAAATAGTGGAAAAAAAAGGTCAAAGCTCTGCAGTGGTCATTTCTTCCAAAGGTTACTGAACAGTGGTAACAACCTTTTTTTAATGGCCTGCTGGACAAAATTGAAAATGTCAAGACATTTACAGTAGTTACATTTACAGACTTTACAGTGTCTGTGTCATGTTG
The DNA here is from genome assembly GCA_030544235.1 of Lepturacanthus savala. Taxonomy (NCBI): domain Eukaryota; kingdom Metazoa; phylum Chordata; class Actinopteri; order Scombriformes; family Trichiuridae; genus Lepturacanthus; species Lepturacanthus savala. The sequence goes on from CM060481.1 coordinate 17,475,903, forward strand.
CTCATACAAAGCAGAATATCTGGCCTCTAATTCCACATCCTCATCTTATAAACTGACTAATGCACTGCATGATGATTGCATGTTTCAATCAGATATAAATATCATTGAAATATAACGGTTATTATATGCGCATGCAAACATATGTTTGATGAACATTTATCATGTTGTCCTGTTTGTATTCGGTTACCAAATGTTCTCAAAAACCCACAATTCATCTTGGATCCCATGTTTTCGGTGACGGAATTTCAACTTTGAGCAAACACTGAAATATGAATATGTTAAAAGAAACTGAGAGCAGACCGTACATCTTTTAGTTTAGTTATGTTAATTTTTTTTGTTTGTTTTTTAAAGAAAAAAAGTGCATTTACAAGATGAATAACTTGGGGCTTCATTGACACCGAATGGAAAATGCGGTGAGTCAAGTTAGGACCGTTGGGCTTTGCAAAATATTATGGATATTCTTAGCAAAAAACAAAGGAATGGAATTTACATTTACACAATGGAAGAGTGACAAATAAAAGGTGGAGGAAATGCCATGCCAGACTAAAACGTATTCAGAATTCCTGCAGATCAACCCTCAGCAGCTTCTATCCAAAATATATTCACCTGAAATGACCTCAAAAACCCAGGTCACCTCAGTGCGGGAATGTTGGCATTGGTTTTAAAATAACAAATATGCAATTCAGAAGCATTTCTCTAAGGATGAAGACCATATTTGAGAAGCTCATTCCTGAGAATAATCTAAAGTGTTCCCCCTTTCTAAGTCCAATTATGTAAATTTGAGAGAGAAAAAAAAAATGTGAAGGTCAAATCTCTGATTTTTTACTAGAGCATCTGAGAGTCCGGGAAAGAAGCTTCTTATTGTTTGAAACGACCAGAAGGGGGCAGAAACATCTCAGTTTTAAATGCGGTCCTGTATTTTCACACTGGAATCTCAACACCTTTAACCTATATGTTATCAATGTTTCATTTGTCCACTATCAAGCTTTATTTGGCAGCTGCACATATGGGACAAACACTCATTTTAATGCGTGCATTTCTATTGTTTGCAAGAGTGCAAAAAGTCAAACAAAGCTGCAATGTAGGTAGTGTGCAAAGGAAGATTATCTGCTTAACTCAAGGCTGCTGAACTAATAGACTTTGGTGTAAATGTGCTGTTTGTCATGCAAACAGAGTGAACTGCTAATAACACAGCCATGAGTGTGCCCTGCTGCACACAGGGCTGGAAGCAGCCAGCGATTGGCGGCCTGCTGGTGGGGAAACATCCTGACTGCCTGGAGCCAAAGACCTGGAGTCATGCTGATGTTAAGTCATGCTAATTCAATGGTCCCAGCAGGGCTTGTAAAAAGTTACCCTGCTCTTGCAGGACGAGAGGTTTCGTCCGTTTTACTGTAGCCTATTAAAACACCCACCCAGTGAGCCTGCTGCGGCTTCCCATACGTGGGGGTGTTGACTAATATATTTGGACCTTATTTGGAGCTTGTTTGCTTTTTAGTCAGCTTCAATATCAATCTGTCATGCATGAGAGAGGGGAGTTCTTGGGGAAAGGTTAAAGGATAGGTTCACAATTTTTCAAGTCTGCCTTAGAAACAGCAGTCATCCTTGTAATTATTTCACCTGTTTATACTGAGAAGAACCCTTCAAATACGTTGTCAATGTAAGTGATGGGGACCAAAAGTCAATGTGCCCCCCCCCCTTTTTTTGCAAAGCCTAAATAACTGAAATTATACAACTCCTCATTTTAAATGTACAACAAACCAACTCACCAGATATTCAATTTTATTTTGTATTTCTTATTCCATTTTATGCTTATATATTTGTATGTTGTGTGTGTGTAGAGTAATTTTTGTCTTTTTGTCATTGTAATTTGTAATTATTGATATATTTAATCTTAGTAATTTTGTAATATTTAAATTGTAACTTTATTTTATATGACTTATTGTATTTCTGTAAACCGGAGTGCTGTGATGAAAGAATTTCCTGCAAGGGATAAATAAATCATCTTCAATTCAATTTAATTAAATAAAAAAAAAACATTTAAAAGTTTATTTTAAGCTTATATGAGGCCTCATCAGTCTGGGTTAGTCATATCAAGTGGAAATCTGCTATATTCTGTGGATCTTTCTGCCTTTTAAGCATCAAATTACATCTTTGTGTTTCATAGGACAGCGTGTCCCTGTTGAGCTGGAAGCACAAAGAGGGACTTTGGCACCGAAATACACTGACGTTGGAAGATATGTATTTCACTCGGACCGCTTCATATTAGCTTCAGAGGCACTTTCAAATAGATGTTTTTGCACAGAGGGAAGCTTGTGGGTTTTATCCCGCATTACTTAGTATATTTCCTAAGTGCATTATTAAAGGATCTTTTAATGGCCAGTATGAAAAGGAGGAATGATTATGACAACAAACTGTGAACCCATCCTTTAAATTTCCACAGAACTGACTAGATGTGGGGGGGGATTTTATGGAAAGTGCATGATGGGATAAGATCTTTTTTTTTGTGGGGATCTCATTTATATGTGAGGATTTCAGAAAAGTCCTCAAATTAACCAAGTTCCTGATGAACCAAACATCACATCAGTTAAAGAAGTAACTTTGTGTATTTATTTCAAGATATTACCTTTTTTCTTACTATATATACCTGATGGTACAGTTTGTATGTGGTTTACTGCTCTTAGGCACCTCCTCCTGGTCTTCTCCACTCAACAGACAGGGGAAAAGCTGTTTTGCAAGGAAAAGGAAAGGAAGTCAAGCATTGAGAGCTTGTCTTTTCTCTCCTCTTTTCGCACGCGTGTGCCTAGAAACAGTGAGGTATGCACTGATCAGATAGCCAGAGAGGAGCCAGACGACGAGGAAGTTTGGAGGAGGGACCAGTGTGGTGGCGTGGTGTGTGTGTGTGTGTGTGTGTGTGTGTGCTGAGAAAAACACTCCAACTGTGGATCCACCGGACGCCTCCGGCGCTGTGAAATAGGAGAATTTCTCCAGTTCTCCAGTTTTCTTTTTTGTACCCGAAGCGCGTAATGCGCGTAAAAGGACGCAGGACTCCAGAGCTGCAGCGTGTTTACTGGGAACGTTTTTGACAAAAAAAGCAGCTTCAACAACACCTTTGCTGTCGATGTCAGCGCAGGTAGTGGAGAGGATCCCGGAAGAACTCGTAGCGCAGGTTACCGACTCGTTTGCATAACCTGTACTTTTACTCCAAAGCGAAGCGAGCGCCGATGGACTCGTTTGCCTTATTCTAAAAGTCGTTCTCCTCTCTCGACGAGCATTGATTCTTGAACTAAATGAACGGAAAGAAGATGGAGGAGCTGAGGAAGAAGAAGCTCTACGTGGTGATGGACGTGTTGTGCGTTCTCGTCGGTAAGTTTATGGACACGAACCTGCGTTTGTCAACGAGCCAACACTCACGAAGTTGTCAGCAAATGTGTTATCACGTGTGTGTGTGTGTGCGTGTGGTGACATTTCCTTCTAGTTTAGAGTGTTTTGCAACCATGACAACAACTCTAATGGGAATGTTATAGTAATGAGACTTAACAGAACGTTAAAGTGTCAAGAGGCGAGACATGAAGCTGGTTTATCCCATGATTTCCATGCAGGAGTCCAACATTAAATGGGATGAGTCTCTCATCTAGTTTGTTTATGCAGATTCTAACAGTAATATTATTCATTGGCTATAAATGTGTGACTTTGAGGAAACATTTATTCTCCTTCTATTCTGCTCTGTGCTACAAACTGTACTCACCAAAGGTGGAAACAACAACAACAAAAACTTTGCATATTCTACATAGCCTGAGGAAACTAAATGTTTATGGAAACATGATATGCATGTGTGAGCCCTGCTTATTTCTCTCTCTCCTTTTTTTTTTTTTGTTTGCCAGGAATCCTCCCAAGAAATATCCCACTTCCTACATTTTGTGCATTTTTTTCCCCCAGAGATCCACTTGTGCCTCACAGGCCATTGTTTTTCATTTAAAGGAACAGTTTTGCTTTTTAAAACAACAATCCATCGCTCCAGTAGCCAAAGCACATTCGTTCTTTTTTTTTTTTGCCCCGTCCTGTCCTGAAAGCAATGCACTAATAACAAGCTTCTGAAAACAGTCAGTTGTCTTTACTGTTGATCTCTAATGACTTGAACTGAATGGTATATGATGATGCTGATGATGACGAAGGCTCCGTCACCTCCATCCTCTGCTGAAGTTGCTTTCAGATGCAGCCTCAGGAATGATGTGTGCATGTGGAATGTCCCACTGCGGTGGGACGTTGATTTTTCCACGTTAACGCCATCCCGAGCCCTTGACAGTCAGACGCGTGTTGCGTAACGGTCTGGGCGCTGTTGTGTCTGGGCTGGCTGATGGTGGCGGTTTCAACTCTTGGCTTTCAGAGAGTTTAGGGGCGTTAAGCCCCCTCCTCCTCCTCGTGGGAGCATCCACAGATTGCTGAATTTGATAAGTGGTCGCCACAAGACTTTTAACGTCCGTGTTGGGTTGAGTCGGTCGGGTCTTGATTGCTGCGTCCCACCCTTTGCCTCACCCTTCCCCTCTCGCCACCCACGTCACCCACCCCAATGATCATCAAGTCAACCCCAAGCTTACCCGAGGTCGCCCCGGCCTTGTACTAACTACATGGTAGAGCTTGTAATTATGCTGACCATTAGCCTAGACAGGGGGATGAATTAGGAGCTTTGTCTGTATTTACATTTCTTACAGCAAACCCCCCCCCAAAAAATTTCCTGTGTGATTTTGACATATTTCTTTTCTTTTATTCCATTAATACCGTTTTGGTTTTGCTGGTGACTGAAAATATTAATCTCCTGGATGTCAGTTTTTTGCAGCGTGCATCATTTAAAAAAAAAAAAATGGCAGAGAGGGCTTTCCGTCATTCACTCCCTGCCCAGCCCAGGTCAAAGTATCAAATGTGGCTGCAGTATGAATGGATGTTCCTTCCCACAGTATCTCTTCGCAGACTCTGACTAAAGAAGATGCGGAACTCTTGTGCAAAATGGCCGCCTGAAGCGAAGTAGCCATTGTCTTTTATCGGTCTCCTTTACAGCCAAGGAACCCGAGACATTTCTCGAACCTGCACCTTCCCGGGACTTGAGCGGTTTGTCATTCACTGCAAGCTCATGGACCTCTCTATCCCCTCCCCCCTTTCTCCTCCTCTCGTTTTTTCTTCGGTGTATCCCTCCCTTCCTCTCGCCTCCTCTCTCAGCGTAAGTCGACGCTCAGCACAAATAGACGGTGGGCGTCGGCTCAGGGTTTGGTTTAACCTCTCGCTGCCCCCCGCTCACAACTCACATTCACATGTGCAGTAGGTGTGAAGTAGATAGTACAGAAGGCATGGCGGCAGTCGGAGGAGTCTTCTGTAGGCGATATGAATGACAATGAGCTGTGCTTCATGAGTAATGTTCTAGCTGATGAAGCGGCCTGTGACTCAACGGCCTCCAGGCAAGCCATTGGTGATCATGCATGTTTTTCCTGTGTGTACACTCTTTGTGCAGCGTGGATTGTATCGTGACAAACCAGTTCTGTTAAAGTCCTTCGATTACAGACACGCATGCAGACACACACACACACACACAAACCTCGACTAGGGATCAGTTATCGCATCATGTGATCTGACTATTCTTTATCCATAGTAACTCATAGTAGCTGAGTTGTACAATTTCATCTTGTTTTGTGTATTCTACCCGTGTGAGATTAATTTCTTAAGAAGAGATTCTTGTACTTGTTAATTAGCAGGATTTGATGTCCTTAGGTGTAAGATTTGAGAGTGTGCAGTCATAGTTTTGACTGATTTAGTGTCTTTCTCATACTCTGTTTCTGATTCTCCTCCAGCTCTTGCATAAATCCTTCCTCACCGGCGTTTTATTTGGTGTCAGCTTCTTGTAATTGACAGAAACATAAACCAATACAATGGAATTTGCTCCCGAAGCCCAACGGCAGTAAAACAATCATACACGTTTCCTCGCATTATGTTAATCTTATCGGACTTTGGCTCTATAGATATCCTCCCATGTTCTGTTCTTTGACCTTGCTGGATGTCGGTTAGAGTTTGTTGGCGACGCCGGCGCTTCGGCGTCTCCGGGGAGCCAAGGCGTCTCATGTGGTTGCGTTGGGAAGACTGATTGTGCTCCGTTCTCAGAGAGAGGCAGTGAAGATGCTTGATGGGAATGTTTTTCCTCAGGAGAGCTCTGTCATGGAAACTGAAGCCCTGTTAACAAACACACACATCCCCCAGGGACACGTGATCCTTTTATTTTCTCGTCATTGTTGTTTCTCCAATTATTTTAGGAATTTCGGTAGAAAAAGGGAGCCTTTAATTAGAAACACTCCAAAGTAGATAAGGATCTTTTGTCTTTTGCCAGATCGATTTGGAGACATAAACTCACATTTCTGAATGTTTGAACAAACAAATTGGAAGGGGGGGAAAATTGAGACGTTGGGGGGGGGGGGGCTGTTGGATACAATGATGATACCAGGAAGTGTATCTTTTTCTATAATTATATTCATTGTAACTGTGACGAAAAAAAACCAAAAGCTCGAGCTCACAGTTTCTTCTGATGACAGATCGTGTTAATTTTTCTGTGCAAAATAAGAAAAAGTGGGTGAGGAGCGAGCTTCGATTTGGGTAGCGTATTCTGAGAAATGGCGCTAATGTTGGGGAAACGCTGACAGTAAAACTGGCGTCAGACTGCAGAAAAGCGGCCTCGTTTACATACACAGTAGCAATCACACAGAGCAGTCGCTGTGTGTTTTGCTTTATGCAGATGATTAACACATAACCCGTTGTTGTGAACTTTGCCAGAAGCTCAGCACTGTTTCCTGATAGTTCCTAGCGCCTCGCGCTAACTTTAACCCCACCTTTTTTTTGTAGTTTTAAGCTTAAAAAACCTGTGTGGCCGCTTTCTTTGAACCCAGACTCTTTGATTGCCGACCCCGATTTAGCCGCCCTCCCACCGCTCCACTCGACCTCGCCTGCCACCCTGTCTCCTTCTGCGCTGCTTGGAGCTAAGCATGCGTGAATGATGGACGGAGCGAAGCGGCGGGATTAAAAATAAAGAATGGGCAGCGGCGGCGGGATTTGGTGTGACCGGTGGAAGTTGGGCGTTCCTCATGTGAAATAGAATTCCAGAGGCTAACGCCGGCAGAGGTTGTAGGCTCAGCACATACCTTCCACATTAGTCAGTCCGGCTTGGAGTGACACGGGCAGAATGAGGGAGCGTTAAGTTGTTTTGTCACTACAAGCCGTCTTTTAAAGGTCTGTAACCCTGCCCGCGGTGGCGTAGGTTGATACGCCGCGCGGCTTTTGCCCTCGTCTGTCGTTCCTACGAAGCTGAATTGGAAGGAGGAAACAACAGAGAGAGAGAGAAAGAGTGAGGGGGGAAAAGAGAGAGAGAGAAAAAAAGGTGGAAATACTGACTAAAAGAAGAAAATGCCTGCCTCTGTGCTCCTCCACAGTGGGAGGGGATGAGAGTTGGGAGGCATAGTCAGAGACGGAGCAACTGACTAGAGAGAGGAAAAATAAAGACGCTGGGGAAATTTGTTAATGCAAATGGAAACTAGAGCTATCAACCCGAAAGGAAGGAAGGAAGGTGGCTAAGAAAGAACCAGGGGGAGAGATATGAAAAGGAGAAGAAGAAGAGTGGGTGACCTTCAGAGTTGGGGAGAGAATGTGGAAGAAATTAGGTGGAGGAGCGATGTAGCAAATGTTCCAGCTGTGACCCTGAAGAAAAGTTGTAGACCAAGCAGGGCAGGCCCGGGGCATGAGAACACCCCTCTCACACTCCCTCTCTCACACACACACATGCAGGCACGCCTTGAAAATATGCATAATGAAAAGCCAGACTGTTTTCTTTTTTTCAAATTTTTTTTTTAATTGACGTGGTTTTGCAGGTGCAACGAGTTATGTCAGCGAAACCGGGGCGAGGAGGCAGGAGGTTCCTCTCGGAGCGCGCTGCCTTCCAGATGATGGCGTCGGTCGGAGCCGAGGCGTCAACCTTTTCTGGTGTGGGGGGGGGAAGGAGCAGGAAAGGGACAAAGAAAAAAAAAAAAGAAACTGGACGGACAGAGAGAGAGAGAGAGCGCACACAACAAAACCCCAGAATCCCAGCTCCAGAGCGCGATTGTGGTCCAAATGGCCCTGTGTAATTGCACATCTGCCGGCTAAATAAAGCACCGTCCCGTTGAGGCCTCTATATTTACAACAGAAGGGAGAAGTGTGTGGGAGGAAGTCACGATCGAGAGGATGACGGACAGAAAGACGGAGCTGCTGGGGGAGAGGAGCCTGGATGACTTTGAATAAGAGACAAAGAAACAAACAGGAGGATGTGAATCAACAGCGGTGGAAGGGGAAGTGGGAATAAGTGCGAATCTCTCCCCGCCCCGCCCCGACGGCTTCGTTTTGGCAGCGGGGCATCAAAGAAACGCCGCATTCCTCCCCGGATGCTCCGCTGCCACGGGCTGTGTTATACTTCTCAGGCCCTCTTTGACGCGCCAGTCATTGTAAATTACTCAGCTCTCCGTTGCGCTAATACCCGTTTCATCGGGGGGGGGGGGGAGACACCGAGGTGCCGCTGGCGGATGAATGCTAATTTTGCAGCCAGGTGAAATGAGAAGCCTTAAACTTCTCCAAATGCAACCAAAGCCTCTAAAAATGGGGGCCTTCCTTAATCTGAGACAGGAAAAGCTGGAGCTCTGCATCCTGCGACTTCAAACGGACTCCCATTAGAGGCTCAGGCAGGAGATTTCTGACTGGCAGCTGGAGATTAGCTCGCTGGCTACTTTCCAGACTGGCACGTAGCGTTTCCCCTCCCTTCCTCCATCTGTAAAAGCAGGTGTTTAGAAAGAAAGTTATCCTGTATCCCAAATAAGTAAATCCACCTTCCCTTCCATTTATTGGATAGTATTGGATATTCTGAACAGAAAGGGGGGGGGAAAAATCCGCTGTTGATGTCTGAGTTCAGCTCAACTCTGAGGCACCACTTGGTATTTAAGTGGAGGCTGCTCTGGAGCGGTGTCAGTTTGGGATGTGGTGAAGTTGTCTCGTGGTATCCCAGAAACCTATTTTGTCTGCATATGTGTCTATTTTTGCCCCATGAGCAGTGTACGCGCGTCTGCTTTTCAACAGAGTGGCTGTTTTGCTGTTTTCTTTCTTTCTTTCTTTCTTTTTTTTTGCAGATATTATCCACAGGCACACAAGCGCACCTCAGAATGTCGGTTCTTTGCCCGCGATGCCAGTCCAGCTTCTTTACATCATCTTGTTTTGAGAACTTTAATGTTAATCTTAAATGTCATTCATGACTAATAAGTCAAAGTGGTTGGCTGAATCAATGCTTCATTATGAATTCAGAAATTTATAAAAAAATGATATTTTTTTGCACAAGGCATGAAAGAGGCCCTGACTTCACTCACGCCCATAAACCGTCGGCGTGCTGGCAAAGCTTGAAAGCTTAAAAAAAAAAACATAGGAAGAAGCAGAACAGATACAATACTCAATGATGGACATGCAAAAGCAATTTATCCTTTTGTGCACTTCTTAGGTGAAAGGCAGCAGTATATTTCATTAGCTGCAGACATTTCTCTTTGAAGCCTTTCACTTTAATTTCGCTCCCGCTCCGCTGTGATTAATGGCCGCACTCTGGCAAGTGTTAAAAGCTTCATAAAACAGTTTGAAGTTACCATGTGACTCCAATATAGAAATAATTATGTCCTCCTCTTAAAAGTGACATTTACCACGGTATATTTAGCAAATAAACATTTCTCTGACTTTGCCCGGTCCAATCTCACACACACACACATTTGAAATCTGCGGTTTGTTGAATGTGCTTGTAATATGTTCAAAACCCAAATCTGCTTCGGGTTTGTTTGCAGGTGTAATTTGTTTTTAATATTGTGGAAAATGTAAATATTGCATAAAAGATTTAATATTACCACGCCCCCCCCCACCCAACATTTTTCAGTAAAACCACCACCCCCATCTACCAATGCACATGCTCTGATAATATTATGCTTTCGAACAATATTTAAGGTATTTCACAACCTGTTTAAATTTCAATCCAGTCCATGTCAGGAGCCTGGAAATGTCTGAAATAATATTTTGATAAGATCGTGGTCATTGAAAGAAAATGTGCTGTGAATTCTGAATTCCATAGATTGTTTAGACTTAAATACTTTAAAAAAAAAACGATCGCATGGAGATAATTCACATATCCTCCTGTAATGAAACCCTCTCCAGTAGCATTCTTGTTTGATTTAAGGCCAACCATTTGTCAGTGATGAGGGGGAGGAAAGGCAAATCAGCAGCAGTTGTTTCTTGACATGCTGCTCCGCTTCTTGCCAGCTGGAAGCTGGAAGCAGGATGCAGGATACAGATGCCGACGCTGCCATCCAAAAGCCACATCAGTAAATCCATATCAGGGTGCTCCCCGAGGTGCCCGAGGCAGGATGTTAGTTAAATACTTGACCCCATATTGTGCCCAGAGTTGTAGCAAACAGGATTTGGGTGGCACTAAGAGGAAAAATATGTGGAATAAGGCTTTATACTTCTGGGTTACCACGTCCTGACATGGCTTGGTAGATCAACTGGGATCCATTAGACGTCTGGCGGTTGGCGGCCGGTGGGACGCTGCCACGCGGGAACAGGTGTCATCCAGCTGCTGGTCGCAAAGAGAAGCTGGTGGAGATAAGGAGGGAAAGGTGGAATAGATGTGTGTTGGCCACAGATTATTGGTAAAGGCTTAATAAGTAACTTTTTCAGATTAAAATATCTAAAAATGGCTAGATTTATGTTAAATATTTCGTTGAGTTGTGTCCTTTCATTATCCCAAATATTTCCAACACTTTTCAGTTGATTTTTATCCAGTTTTAAGACACATTTTTACAATACTCCCCCTTTTTAAAATCTTTTTTCTTTTTTTTTTTTTTAAACTATCTAACCGGGTGAAAGACTTTTGTCGTCAAATGAAACAAACTGAGCGAATGTCCGTATTAGCTTGGGCCACCGAACGATGTCGGAGAAACGCTGTTTTTTCACATGAAACAGCTTTATTATGTGTTTTTTTGTGTTGTAGTCCTGGTGTCTGTTTCCCTTGAAGTAAAGGAGATCTCTGCAGATAATTTGCCTCCATGTAAAAACCTCTTAAAGGTCTGGATAATAAGTTGCCTGAGAAACAAGCAAACAAGCTAATGTCAGTAGCAAGTCCCACGCTACTTCATAACGTCATCAACTCTCTCTCTTTTGCTATTGTTTTGGTTGAGAAACCTTTAGCGGCAGAAAATTACATAGTATTACATGGATAAAAGTAATGAGATATAACTTGTTAGCGGGCTTTAGCCTTTGGTACCGTTGGGCAGATTTAAGCTAGCGGTTTCCAAGGCTAAGCAGCTGTCGGAGCTTCTTATTTAGCGGACAAACATGAGTGATATCAGTGTTCTCATCTAACAAAGAGCATAAATGTTCTTCCCACAATATAGAACTATTCTTCTGAAGCTACAGATGCTGCTGTTTGTAGTTCCAAACAGCACCTAAAGGCAACAGTGCCAAATATAAACTTAAGTTACAAGTCACAAATCATTCATAGCACTCCCTTCTGGCTAGGGATGACTTTGCTGAAGTCACAAGAGAAGCAGAAGGTCTATCGCTGGAGAATAACAGAGTTTTCCTTCACTACTGTACAAGATTCACAAGGCATGCTGCCTTTCGCTGCTAAGTTTTGCTTTGTAAGTTGCATTTGCAGAAGTGTTGAAAACTGCCTGCTGTGCCCTTTGGCTGAGAAGACAGGACTATTTTTCTAAAACACTTTGTGTTGAAATGTTATATCAGGAAGTGGCGATTACCCTGCATTTTAAATGTTATGTTATGATTATATTCAATATTATTATTTGTGTAAGGAAGTTGCACTGTCAACTGATACCTCTATTTGTCTTTTTCCTTCCTTGTTTGTCTAATTTAAACCAGCCTTAAACCAGCTTAATCCAAGGTTATATTACCAGGAGTCGATGCATGATAATAGAGAGCACTATTGTTTATAACACAAAGCTTCTTTTTTGCTTGCAGCCCTTTCTCACTGTGCCAATGAGACTCTTTGTCGTGCGTGCGTGTATATATAGTGTGGCTGTGTGAGGAACATGTGTGCAGTTGGCATGTCACTAAACAATGTCAACACTCATCTCATGTCACCTTGGAAACAGACAAACAGTTAAGTCTATGACACTGAGGATTTGTCAGGGCCATTTCTTGACTTAATCTGTCTAATCTGCTAACTAATCTAGCCACAAACATCAATGTTTAGTGTCCAACTCAACATATTTTCAAAATGTGAGTAATTCTTCAAATGTTATATAACTCCCTCCACAGCTTTTTGAACAGCCTGCCCTGCCCAAGTGCATCACAGCGAAACATGCCGACTAGTATCATTCATACATTTACAGTAGGCTGTTGCTCCACATCCATCCTCAGAGAAGTGTTCACCTCAGCTGAATCCCGATCCACCGTCTGCCTGTATATTTTTCTTTAGTCTCAGTCTCGTGGACTTTCGGCCTCTCATCAGTCTCCCTGCAAATCCTCCTGGAATTATGTCAGCTGCACACATTTCTTTGAAAGAATGGGAGGGGTGCGCCGCTCATTTACAAAGAAATCTAATACTATTGGTGAGTGCGCCTTTCGAGAGGGTGCAGCGCTTTTTCATGGCTGTTTTTCCTACATTTTCTATGCAGCAGAATGGCATTTCCATATTGGCCCCAAGGCTGTCTGTCTGGCGGTGGACATCAGGGTGGAAATTGCAAACCTCACCAAGACTGTAGTTGATGATTATTTTCATCCATCACTTAATTGATTACAGCATTTGAAGTGTCACAAAATCTTCATTTGCAGCTGTATGAAAAGGTGAAGTGCAAGTGAGGTTGGATAAAATGATACATTTGCAATTTCCATCCTATGCAATAATGTCTTTCTGCAACATATTGTATCAGCTTAAAGTTAGAGGCTTCTATTGGTGAGAGGTTTTTACTGTAGGGGAAAAACAAACCAGCTTTTTTAACATTCAAAGATGTATGCCCTGTGCACAGATTTCTGCATCTACAAAGTGAGTGTGTATGTACATAAGAGTGTGAGTGAGTATTTTTGGGAAGGATGTTTCAGAACATCTCAAGGACATCCTCCGTGTGCTCAGGAGCCTGCGAGCTGCTATATTTGGTCTCATTTTTGCACACAGCCACATCATTCAAAGTTGTGGGCGCAGTAATTTGTGTACAGTCTTGTACGTGTTTGTACACTTTTGTGTCTATATATGTGATGTGTGATTTTTCATGCTCGCCCGCCTGTGTATATAAAAACAGTTTTCCACTGTTTACTTTTGCAATTCCTTGCTGTGTGTCCCTACCCTGACATTTAACTACCGAAGGTTTTTTCTTTTTTCTTTTTTTTTTGGGGGGGGGGAGGGGGGGGGGTCGGTTCTCTTGGGTTGTTTCATCATCGTGATTTTAGAACTCATGGTCCCAAGTGAAAAAGCAAACAATTTAGCTATCCTAAGAAAAATGTTTTCACTTCCCAGCATAGGAAATGATGCAATGTCTGAAAACCTGTTGAAGAAAGAGAGAAATATGTCATTCCAAAACATTTTTCTCTCAAATGTTGTAGTCCATTAACTTGGATTAACCTTGTTTCCTGATTACACCTGCAAACAAACCCGAAGCAGATTTGGGTTTTAAACATATTACAAGCACATTCAACAAACCGCAGATTTCAAATGTGTGTGTGTGTGAGATTGGACCGGGCAAAGTCAGAGAAATGTTTATTTGCTAAATATACCGTGGTAAATGTCACTTTTAAGAGGAGGACATAATTATTTCTATATTGGAGTCACATGGTAACTTCAATGCCATAATCTGGTCTATGACCGATCTTCATGTATCACAATGAATTCATCTCACTTGGGCAACAGCGCTATTTCTCCAAATAAAGGAAAAACTAGTAAACTGATCTCCTGCCATGATCTAATCCGTTCTTATCTGACTGTTATTCTCCCGGTTTGTTTTTGCTCCAGCGGCACTGCCCTTCGTCATTATGACCATTGTGTTCAAGCCGTATCAGAGGGGCGTTTACTGTGACGATGAGAGCATCATGTACCCACTAAAACCGGACACCATCACCCATGGCATGCTGGCAGCCGTCACCATCTCCTGCACTGTCATCATTGTGAGTTTTACACAGGAGCATCAGTCCAATTCCAGATTTATTACTTGTTTATTACTAGATTATTACTCGTGCAATTGTACAGTGTTTAGTCATTTAGCAATATCCTAAGCTGTTTGTTCCATTATTAAATGCCCTAAATGAATCAGCCTAAATTGTTAGCATAAAGAGTCAAGTCATTCTAATAATGTAAAACGTATAAATGAAAAAATGCCTTTTTTGTTGTTTCTTTTCCTCAGATCTCCTCCGGCGAAGCTTATCTGGTCTACAGCAAGAGGGTTTACTCTAATTCAGACTTCAACCAGTACGTGGCTGCGCTCTACAAGGTGGTGGGTACCTTCTTGTTCGGAGCAGCTGTCAGCCAGTCGCTGACCGAACTTGCCAAGTTCACCATCGGCCGCCCGAGGCCCAACTTCATGGCCGTATGCGCCCCCAAGGTGTGCACAGGATACATGCAGGTCATCAACTGCACCGGCAAGCCGGAGATCGTTACAGAGTCCAGGTAGGAGGAGGACAATTTGATACTCATGCATTAATGAGCCTAGAGAAGAAAATCTGCTGAAATTAGAGAAATATGAGAGTTAAATCAACACCTCAGAACATCTGCATGAATTGTTATTTTTTTTCGTCTTTTTCCAGATTGTCTTTCTACTCTGGTCACTCCTCTTTTGGAATGTACTGCATGCTCTTCCTAGCGGTAAGTACAACCATCCGTCTTGTCCTAAACACATAATAAGTAAACCTGCATCTTATTGTACAGTCACTTTCCATATCTCATTATGAATTGGGCTTATAGACTCCTGCAAAAACAGGCTTGTGCATTCGGATCAGTACTTAAGGGTTAATTGTTGAGTTAGAGAAAAGCCTCATAGAGCTAGTTTGTGCCTGTGGACATAAAAGGACAAGTCAAGAGTTCAGGGGGAAGAATGTGGATACTGAGGGATATTATCTGGATGCCTCTGCTGCCTTTTTCCCAGCAATGATGAAGGCAAAGCATGTACTGTGTTCTGCCTTCCAGGCCTATCCAGTTCATTACCCTTGGCCTCATCTCTTTGTGTTAAAAGCCAGGCACCAGTGTTAGACAGCAAGCTGCAAGAGGCCAAGCAAAGCAGTCTTGTTCAATTCAGAGAACATCTGAAAGGGGGAAAAAAAAGAAGGCAGAATCGCTCCAGCTGACGTCCCGTCGCTGTCAGTGGCTCAGTCCTTTTTTGCCAGGCAACAAACTGCAAACAAATAGATGACCTGTGCTGTGATATGGAGCCTGTGTGCCGTATTACTGAAAAACTGTCCCGTAGTGTTCATTGAGACCGGCTGCGTTGCAATGTGGCAACAGGACTGTAGGAGGATGCCAATATTTGCGCCTTCAACAGCAGCCCAGCAGAAGCCCGGCGAAGTCTGTTCTGTTGCCAGGTTCATAATTTTTTTTGGCGCTGGCTACTTTCCTGCAAAAAAAAAAAAAAAGAAAAAAGAGGTTTCAGTCTATAGCGGACATAAATTTGATTTGTTTTCAACGCCTTTTTACAGTAAAATCTAATGGGAGGCACACTAGCCACTGTTTTTACAACAGAGTGACACAAACTCAGGGCTACAGCGATGAATACTTGCCGGTTAGTCTGAGATCGTATTGACCCCGACACCTGACGGCAGGATATATATTATCATATGGATGTCTCAATATATGAGGAGTTTATCACCTCCTCATATATTGAGACGGTTTTTGCAAAACAGAAATGTGACCGAAGCACTACTTCGCCGCTTTGTCAGCATGTTCCATTCCATTTCTGTAACATTATGTCAATGCAAAAAAGAAGTTTGGTCCAGACACATTATTTGGTGTGATAACTTCTCAGGGGGCAAAACCACTAATGACATGCTTTTCTTTTTTCTTGTACCATAATATGAAGTTTACATTGTAAACAGAAAGCAGTACCCACATAAACATGCAGTCTTTTCCCACCTCATCCCCCCCCACCCCTTATGATCCACTACCCTCTGCCCCCCCTCTCCCCATATTTCCGACTCCAGCTTTATGTGCAGGCAAGACTGGTGGCTAAGTGGGCCAGACTCCTCCGGCCCACCATCCAGTTCTTCCTGGTGGCCTTCGCGGTGTATGTGGGTTACACCCGAGTCTCTGATTACAAGCACCACTGGAGCGACGTGCTGGTGGGGCTGCTGCAGGGAGCGCTCATCGCTGCTCTCAACGTGAGTCTCCAGGACAAGTCCAGGCCAATTTTTTGCCTACATCATATTTCGTCAGACGTAAGATATAAAATGCTTGTGGTGTGAATGTGTTCGGCGAGCCTTGTGAAGCCGCAAACAACTGAACAACGATCCGGAACGTCTGTTTGTGGTCCTGTGTCCAGATACCGAGGGGCTTATACCTCGTGTCTCGCCAATATGCAGAAAGTTTGAGATTCCGTGCCTAAAATAAGTGTTGTCAATTTTTGAGCGGATAATTTTTCCTTGGCATTTCATCCTCTGTGAAGTAACTCCAGCCTCCGACCTGATGACATCTCAGACTTTAAGCCTTGCGGTTTGTGGATTTAGGAAAAGCAAATATGGGCGGAACTGCCCGGATCATAAGAATGGCATTTAATGGAAATCTGTCAGTGATACTGTCTTCAAAGCAGAGCGGCCACTGATGAAACCATATTTCAGCTATATTTCACTCTGGCAGCAAGAATCCATATAGACAGGAAGTAAGAGGGGAGTGAAGTCTGACAGCAGCGGCAGCTTGTGACCTGAACCACGCTCACACACTCACACGGGCAGGTTCCCAGGCAGTCGTCCATTCTCCTCACAATATCCAGCTGTGCTGCTTTATTGTTTGGCCACTTCCCTGTTTTGATTGAACCACTGTCAGCACCCACCCTATGGAAATACTGGAGTGGCAGCATGTGTGTGTGTGTGTCTGATTAATTGCGAAGTGAGCTCGCGCTTTTGGCCTTCACAGTGCTGTGCGCAATTAGAGACCCTCCTGGGTATAGTGTTTTATAGCCTGCAGGATTTGTGCCTGCTCTCTGTGTGTGTTCCTCATGCACGCACGCGTGTGTCACTTAACAGCTGTGCACAGACCCGTCCAGACATATGTAATCACAGTTTCCAGCCTTACCTCCTCTGTATCCCTTACATGCTTACTCACCGTACTCCGTGGGACAGATATATTCCTAAGTGACCGACCCTCTGCTCTGCCCCGCAGGTGCGCTTCGTGTCGGACTTCTTTAAGAAGCGTCCTCTACGCTGCGCCAGGGCGGACACAGCCGACAGTGAAGAGGCGCAGAGGAAACCCAGCCTGCAGATCGCAGACTCCGACCACGGCAACCATTACAACTATCACAACTCTGGCCCCGTGTGATAGGGGCTGAAGGCTGGGGATTAAAGGTTGCAGCCTGCAGACCCCAGACCCATGGGACAGGGCCCGACCCAGGTGTTGAACCCCGATTGTGAAGTGTTTAGTTCAGGGAATAGCCTGCAGCAGACTCCAGTTGCTATGTGAGAAGTCCTGCCTGTCAGATTTTAGAGTATCTATATGAGTTTCACAACCAATTCCGTTTGAAAGGGAGTAAAGCTAGGGATGTGGTCTGTAGCTTGCAGCCTGGAAGCCCCCAGCACCCTCTGTCGTCAACCACTTACACCCCACCCGCTTCCCAACCACTGGACTGACTGAGGGGGCTGCATCCCATCGTTTGATGCCCGAGCCCCTTCTCAAAGACACCATGATGACCTCCTGTGCTCCTGAAAGAGAGAGAGGAGCATAATGTTTTTAAGACATCATTGTTGATGTCGAAGTGTATGTGCTCAAAGCTACGTTAAGCAAATAGACTCCAAAGCCAGAAGCAACAAATGCGACGACATCTGAATTCCTTTATTAACGGCTGGCGTGTTAGCAAACAAGCGGCATAGTGACACCTAACAAGAAGTGAGCAACATTGCTTTTCTGGCCACCTGATGAATGTAAGTATGATATTCACTTGCCTTGAAGCCACCACCTCCTGAGAAACACATCTTCCTCCCTATGGCTTCCTGGAGGTTCCACTTTTTTAACCACCCATTTTCAATTTACGATCGCTGTTCCGCAGTGAGCTGGCAGCCTACGATCCATTTCTAATGCCACATTTGCGGGATCCAGCTGCTTTTATATAGCGGAACAGTGTGAGCAGTTGGATTTGGATGTTAATTTTCAGTGGGATTGGAAGTACTTGCAACTGTTTCACTTACAAGGGGTCATTTGATTTTATGTTTATATCAAATATATCGCTTAATGGAGCTTTAATGTGTTTTTTTTTTTATTATTTCTTTTTGTAGAGAACCAAATTTGTTTGCAGTGATAAAACAAATGAGAGGAAGGACAAGAATGTTTATGAATGTTAGTTAAGGCACAGTTTGTTGATTAGCACCTTAAACTGACTACACACTAGAAGAGTGTTGCAAATCATTACAAACCGTCTGTGATTGATTCACGTTAACCCCCTGTGTGAAATGGACTGCAGAGGTAGAAGCCATTGATAGATTTAATTTCTGTTGGACTTTTAAGAGTGACATACCACTACTATATTGCCAATCAAATATTGATTAATTTGGACTTTTTATTGTTTTGTTTTTGTCATTTTAAAAAAAAAATTATATATCAAATATCAATAATCAACGAAGGATGAGAAAGCCATTTTGAAAATGGTGTTTTAATTTATTTTAAATATAAGAAGTTCTTAATTTACTCTTAAAAGTTTGTAAATGCCAGCGCTGTTCAGGTTTTTGTGCAATCACCCCTGCTTGCCACTATGAGCCACAAATACTGTATCTACTAATGCGATGAGACACGTTTCATGTTGCGTGAAAGATGTATATATATATATATATGCTTGTATGTTTTTTAGTTTGGTAAGTTCTAATTTCACCTGTACAGTGTACCTTGGCCCATGCCTTCTCGGACTGGTGCCTGATCCAAATCCAGGTCCAAACATATGCCAGATGCCTTGGCAGAGCTTTTAAAGGTCTCTTGTAATGATAAACTGTGTTTTTGAAGCTAGTAACACTGCGCCGTTCCCACTTCAAAGATTTGTCTGTGTTCCTTTTCCCTTCCTGTGTTGATAGATGGGGTTAATTTGTGAATAACATCTCCTGTACTGTTCTTGTACAGCATGCAGACCCCTGGAGGACTGCCAACAGATCAGACAGACCACAAACTTGATAGGGGCGGGAGACAGGAAGACGGGGAGAATCTCACCTGGTAGTGATTGGGAGGCCTCAAAGCTGAGCTGGGACCAGGGAAAGGCTGGGTACTTAAAGGGGCTGGGGTGTGGGCTATCCCGTAGTGAACCTTGGTCCCTGGGGACTTCTACACATTTAAAACAGATTTACAACAAGAAACAGCTGTAACTGGTTGATGGTGAAGTGCTGCGTGTGCCCCCCTCCCCCTGCTCCTTACATCTAAATCATCTGTGCATTTCTGCAGCCACACTAATAGGCAAAATGAGGATGAGGATGTAGAATCGTCATGGTGCTTGATTCCCCTCTAGCGATGTGGAAACAAAGGTTCTCAGCTGGTAACGTGGCGCCATGTGTTGTTATGCTGTATTGGATTAGTGCCTAGGTACCGGTTGGCCAAATCTCCTGTTTATGTGTCAACTTGTAGGTTTGATTCATGTTGTCTGCTTTTAGTATAAAGATTATGTCTATAGGTTCTAAACCAGAGAATTTTAAATAAAGATATAATCCACATTCCTGTGCATTGTGTTTTAATGCATGTCACTGATGTTATGATGGAATAACACTGGACTGTAAACTTTTTGAGATTTTCAGCATAATCTAATTCATTGCTATAGTACTTTGAGAGGTTATGTTAAACATGTCCCATAAAAAAATAACTCATATCCCTTAATCATTGACATGTAATATGACAAACTACATTATTGCATCATTAAGGTTTCCAGATGTTCTTAGTGAGTTCACTATTCATGATTTTTAATTGGAATAACACAAAATGGAAATTCTTCAGCTCACAAGGCAGGTCAGCACAATTGAAAAGGGTGTTGTAACCAGGAATTTAAAGTATCTCCAGTTAAATTTAGATTTCTTTATGGGAAATGGGATTGTGTGTGGTGAATCCAACAGAAATATGCTAAATGGTCGGTTCACCCAAGCTTATTTGTCCTTCTAGCAGTATTATCTAGTAGTATTTACCCAAGTCGTTAGGAGTATCTCTGAGATCACTGCTGCCATCAAAAAATCAACGAAATGAGTGTCCATGCAACTTTTAAAATGTTAAAAGTTAACTGCTACTTAAGTCTTCTTACTCAACAGGAAACCAAAATTCACCAACATGTTCTTTGTTAATGTGAAAATGGAAACATTACATTTTTTTATAACGACAGAGCATCATGGAAATCCTTTACTTAATAGATTGATCTCATTTGAATTAGAGCAGGTGGTTGCATGTGTTGTATGGCAACCAATCATTGTGATATGAGTAATATAAGTAGCATTAATATGAATATTATAAACAATGGTGGCACCTTGAGTCGCATATATAACCGTAAGAGCACATTTTGAACATTTATGCATGAGTGATTAATTCATGTTATGACTTTCTTCAGTGTTAGACATTTTTATTGCAACAAGAATAATTAAAACCGAGTGCTGAGGATTCAGGAGGGGTTAATCAAGGCTGCCTCTGAGAGTCCAGTCCAGAGACTGGAACACTCCACGAAAATAAACATATATTTATAGCGAAATAAACACTGGACTCATGGGGACATTTATGGGAGTTTTGTTGGCAGCGGTATTGAAAACCACTGTCGTCCCTCATTTAAAACAATATCACTCACTTGCATGATGTGGAAGAGGGCAATTTTTTAATGCGGTGTCAAAACAACTGGAAATGAAAAAGATTAAAGTATTTTATTTTTATTGAGTATTTAGCCTCTTCTCCTTCAGGGTGATTTACAAAATGAGAGTTCACAGCTATGTCATTAATTCCTCCAGAGATGCATAATATACTGTCACAGAATCTATTATCCTTAAGGCCTGATAGTAAATGTACCTTGTTGCGTTAGGAGAAATGGTCTCCATGGTAACTGTTGCATTTTTTTTTAGCTTGTTAACAGCATACCTGTGGTTGTAAACAGTATGACGCTATCTATCTAAAAGACATTATCTAACACATACATCAAATATCGGCCTGAGGGCTTAATGAGGCAAGTGGAAACGTAGCCTTTCTATCTGGAGTAGATAGATGGAATCCTGTGGCTTAATATCATCTTTATAAATGGTCACTGAACCATCCCTGGATGCTATATGAATAATTTTGGAACTTTATCATGCAATGTTGTTCAGCACATAATAACAGTGGTTTTTCACAAAAGGCTAAATATGTTGCAAGACCTTCTCACAAGGCCACATGGGCCTACAAATGAGTTTATGCGAGTATAATGCTTTAAGCTGCTGATAGAAGTCACCACACAAACACAGCAAATAGACCATTCCTCAGAAACCGTCCCAAATCCACCGGGATGAAATTCTGTGAATGGCCGGGAGCCTGGCGAGAAGTGGCTCTTGAGAGATGTGCGGTTTTGGGAAAACCATGGCACTGGACGCAGTGAAGCGCGGCAGAAAAGACTTTTGTTGCTGCCAGTGTTTTTGATGCTGTGGAACGGTGACGCTGGATGTTACATACTCGACCATTTAGCCCACTCTGGTCTGTGTCCCTGTGGGCGACGGCCAGATGGTTCCAAGATGGAATTTAGGGAACAGAAACAGAAGGGAAGAATGGATGTATGACAGGACCACTGCTAGAAAATACTGGGTCCCTCTACTCATGCTATTTGAAAGCTGCATCTGTAAATATTTCTAATCTCTGGCATGGTCCAATTTTAGATTCGGCACCCTTTAATGTGGCTTAAATACCTCCTCGTTTTCTCTCGGTCTCATTTATGCTCTCTTAACCATCGAGGAATGGGTCTCTGACAGAAAATTGCTCTGATGAATCAGTGAACTCTGATCAAAGAGACGCAAGCTCATTCAGTCTCATCGATTCTCACTGAAGTCAGAAGGTGAAGTAAATTGGGAAGGAATGTACAAGTTCAAAACGGAAATAAAAGAGACTTGAAACGGTTAGAAGCGGCGCCACAGGCCCTCGTCCTGTTCTTAAACCTGCCTTGAGTTTAACTTTATTATTTTGTGGCTTCCAGTGAGCTGGAACTGTTTATGTCCTGTTTTCAGCACTTTAAGGGGAAACTGGCTCAGAGAAAGTCACTCCACAGTCATTGAGACACTGTGGGACACAACCACTGAGACATGCATATAATAAGTACAGCAGTGTAGCATCATACTGACAGCCTAGTCTTTTTTTTTTTTTTACAGGAGTCTTTGTCTGAGTTAAGTATGGCTAGATCCATTGTTGTCAATCATTTTCTGTTTCTATACGATGAACTGAAGTAGAGATTACGCTTAAATAGAATGACTTCAACAGGCTTTTGGTCAAGTGCTATGTTTTGACAATTATACAGCATTGAATCAGAGGTGTTGCGCTCTGCAGCATCTGTTGCTTTCTCATGCTAAAAGGCCAGTAGGGACATTTTTAGCTTGGCGGTGTATTCTAGCAATTAAAATGCCCTCAGAAATGAGCAGCCTCTCTGGTCTCTGTTGTTTTTCTCTTCCTCTTATAGACAGCAGCTACTCTCTTTGCTCGCTTGCAGCTACTGTGACAAACATACTGCTTCTGCACAGAAGTTAATGGACTATTTTTTTTAATTCACACACAATACCCATTCTATAAATATGTAATTTTATTTATTACGTTTTATTTATTATTAGAGTCTGATACCTATTGAGTTTCCATGTGTTATTCATCATTCAGTTGCTATTATTGACCTTCAATACGTTTACATTTAACAGTACCAGGAAGTTTGTTTTTCTGGAACGTCCTATTATCATTTTCATTTACAGTTTACTTAATAGCAGCATTTGTTTAAATTTTTTTTCCCAGCTCACTAAAATGCAGCTCTTTGCCTCTGGAACATCTATTGTATTTTTTCTTTTTTTTCTTGCTTTGGTATAGTTTGCAAGCAAGTCCTTGGTTAATTTGTGCTTAATTGTCCTTGCACGTTTGCCATGTTATACTTAATCAAGAGAGAAGGACCGGTAAGAACATAACAATGTGATTCATTTAAAAATGAATTTTCATCAGAGGTGTAAAGAAGATAGACCCGAAAGCTCCTGAGCATTATTCTGTTATATCTGATGAAACTGATTCGGCTGATAACAATCCCATATTAAGAGAACAAGAGAAAGACCACATTCTAATCTACAATCTCTAGTTTCAGTTCATAGTTTACTGCAGCTATTTCATCCCCTTTGTGCAAATTTATGAGAAGCAAATTGAGCAAATATTACTTATATTCCATAAAATCTGGTTAATGAGATATTTTATTGTTCTTAAAAGGCATGGTCAATATTCAAGAGCTCATTAAAGGTATAGTTCAGTAACCTCGAGTTACCCAGCTGCCCCAGGTAAGGAATTAAAGCAGTAATTTTGAAAATGGTTTATCTTGACATGAAATAGTAGGTAAAGGCAGGTTTGTTATTTAGTGTAGCAGAGCATTTTCAGTGAGGCAACATGCACAATAACAGCACCCTGGCTCTGTTTGAATCGAATGGAATAGAACCTTGATTAGTATCGTTTGTTTGATACCTTATTGAGATTATTTTAGACCATTTTAGACTAACGTTTCTAGCATTTAACTCATGCTCCTGTCGCGAGCTTATCAGTGTTAAGCAAGTAATGCACTGCCTGAAAAGCAATTAATCTAGATGAATGGCTGTGGGAACTATTAACATCTAGCTGTGATACAGCTATTACTGTCTGTCATTTATGGACAATGGATATAATGATCATGCCTCTTGGTTCTCTCACCCTTGGTTGGATTGATGATTGGATGATTGGATTCGAGTTCCAACCTGGGAATACCTTGTTGGAACAAGACCGTTCTAATAGTGATATGTGTGCTTATGTAGCTTTTTCACTCTCGCTTGCAGTGACTTATGGGAAATAAAGAAGCAGTGAGGAAAAGGTAGTGGGGGCAAGAGCAGCTTTTGGCCGTAGTAGAGGTGGCCGTAAACAGACTGAGGAGGTATCTAAAGCACTCTCGTCTCCAGCTTCCAGTCTCCGCTCTCTTGGCCTTTTGCGTGTTGTCCTGGACAGCAGTTCTGTGATCGGGGGGCCCGGGTGTAAGGGGCCTCGCCGGATAATGGCGCATTTCTTTCAGGCGGCCGGAGAGAGCGCGAACGAGGGAGCGAGCGGGGAAGCTGCTTATCTGGCTGCTGGCCATCCTCACCGCCACCACCAGTGGCCCTGACGAGGGATTTATATATTTATATATTTACACACGCCATTCCTCTCGCCTTGGCCGGGGGCGCTCCTCAACGCTACAAGTCATGTGAGACTGTATAGATTTATGGTCGAGGGGAAAACGTGTCCCGCCGTGGAATGGTAGAGACACGGAGGGGTAAACAAACCTTGGATACGCCGCTAGAGGCCTCGTGTGACAGGGCCTCTGTTGGGAAACAGCCCAAGGTCCTGTTTCATGCTGCAATGATGTCATTCGCGAAAGGGAACAGCACCAAGTGGCCGAGGCCGCGTGGATGAATACAGACTGTAGTTATTAATGCACAAGAGGCATAATCAGGAAAGGTGGAGTTTTATTTCTGTGTCCTGTGTTTACAAAAGAGAATGACACACTGATATATACAGTGACACACTGTAAAGCATGGACTCATGCAGAGACCACCCACCTCATCAGCCTGAAGAATGATATGTGTCTCTCATAAGCGAGTTACCATATTTAAGACATGTTTATAATGCTGTTACGTTATGTTTATTTTTCCAAGTTTAGATCGCATAGGGCTGTGTATTATCTCATGGGGTCAGAGCGGAGATCCAGGCCTAGCATACCGTGTGGATTTAACCCATTTACAATTCAAATACACTAACTCAGCATTTGCTTTGTATAGAGATGATAATTCACAAACACCAACATATTTCCCTAAATGACACTTTTAAGTGCGTTTTAAAAATCCTTAAGATAAATAGTCTGACTCGTTACTAAATCAGCATCATTTAGTGTACACTCACCCCCACTGCGTTACGAGGGTGTTATATATCATTCTGAACTTGTCACTTAACACTCGTGTTTGAATAATAACTCAAAATGCGGTCAGTCTTTGGGAAAATACATTAATAAATCCCCATAGTTGTGCAGGAAATTGCCGCAGGCCTCTAAAATGTCCTCCTACTACTGTATATATGCAAGTTGGTGTGTCGACATTACAATATTAACACAATAGAGCCAGACTCCATTTATACAACCATCTGACTCTTGGAATAGATCTCGTTCTTGCTATAAATTACATTGAATCTGATCCCACCCCCCCCCCCCCACCCCCCCGCCCTAGAAATAGTTCTTTAAAATTAACAACAATGAGTTTTAAAATATGCTTTTCTCTCATTGTGTGGCTGTAGTAGCAGAGAGTGAAGGACCACAAGGGGAGGTGGAAGGCCTGGGTTCGCTTAGCTGCCAGCCGTCTCCCCTGGAAAATAGAAGATGCCTTCCTGTGCCAGAAATCTGCAGAGCGAGAGGGAATAGTGAATGAAAGAGGGGAAAATGTTAGTGCAGATGCTGCTGGCAAAGACGGAGAGAACCAGAAGGAGAGGGTGGTTCATTCTCCTCAAATTCATCAATCTTCTGGAGAGGGGAAGTGCTGGCAAAAAAAACAACAGGAGGTGGAAAGGATGAAAGACGCTTGCAACAAGTATGTATTCAAAGACCGAGCAAATACTCACAGTACGCGGCTGAGTTTGCAGATATAGTGCAAATAATGCGTATAATATTTAATGTTTTGCTTTCTTGGATTGCCATGACATCAGGGCGGTATTATTCAAGCTTCCTCAGGCGTCAACAGGTTAATTACAGAATGGGGGACCAAGACATGTCCCCAATTGGATCATTCATCCATTATCCAAACACCTCAAGAGGCTTATCCTGTTTTTCTGCAGCTGATGTGGGAATACTATTTGATGAGTAGACAATTTTGGAACTGCACATTGTGTGTGTTTGTCATGCAGGATTATGTGAGGAAATATCCCGATATTGTCAGCACAACAACGTCATCGGCGATGTTTCCCTGCTATGGTCTCTCTGGCCCACTGTGTGTGTCCTTAAACAAATTACAGAGAACATTCAGTTCACAACAAAACAGTTTACCAGCATAAATTGCTTCATTGCGAAGTAACAGCTCACTGTAAATTCACAATCCTCCCTAAACGATATAATTACTGTAAACTTTCATGTAAATAACTGCTGACACAGTGACAAAACAACTGCATGTTTAATCCCCATATTGTGGCATAAACGTGTTCTGGTAACGAGCCACGGATAAATGGGATTTTTTAAAGCAATGCTTCTGTTTCTTGTTCCATCGCTATAAAATTTAATCCAAACAATCTCTGTCACATCATGTTGCTCATCATAGCTTAACAGCTACATGTAACGTGATTAAAAATGCAGAGCTTCATACGTTTCATAAGGGTACTTTGCTATACTTTTAAACCAATGACATATGCATACTTTGTCACCCATCTGTGTATAATTGAAATAAAATGTCGTCCTGGTATGTTTATTAAAACGTCATGTGCAGTAGAGGGATAAAAGGAACAGCAACTGGCCAAACTATGTGTGTACCCCATTATATACCCGCCCATTGAGTAAATAGGGTGGACCTAACCAACCGATTCCCTTCATAAATTCAGAAATCACATTATTCCATATAGTATCTGACTTCTAGTAACACATTTTACTGACAAGACACATTATCGTCCCCTTTGCTCCTCACGCATGGTACAATTTCAAAATATAAATTGCCTTGCATCCCACAGCGGACAGGAAACAGGTTAATAACTCAGGTAAGACAACCACATGGTGCTTAGTGTGCCATCAAACACCAGAGCCCTGCATGCCTGCTTGTTTACTGGCCCAAATGATTTATGTTTCATGCTTTGTGTAGGACCGACTTTCCAAGATTAATACACACATTGCATGGCATAAAACAACATGAGATGAAGGATCTTCATCACATGACATGCGGAGAGCATGAATACAGGGGTTTATGTACTGTCATGTGATCACATTCATGCCTGTGGTTCCATTCAGGTTTCTAAATCCTGGGCATTCAGAGTAGTGATCCACACATATCAGGTAGTCAGCATAATTGAACTGAAATGAATCTATGCCCACTTGTGGGCATAGATTGGGATAAGTGGGACAAGTGGCCCTTTGGGGTTGTTATTTCAGAAGTTGGTATGAGTTGCTACTTCTTCTTTTGTCATTCCTGACTAGTAAAGGACATCTCTGGTCTTTTCTTTGCACTCCACAACACCTCAATGTGATTCATGGATTTTTCTTCATAGGCTATAAGGCCACCCAGTCTGGACTTTGTCAATGACGATCTGCAACGCCTTCCTTCCCTGGTTGGTGCTTTGAACTGCTGCAGTTTTGTCTGTGATACTGACTTTTTATGTGTAAAATAAAACATCTCAAGTTCATTCCTCTTTGTTTTCTTTCAAGTGTCCTGCCCATCTCAGGGCAGCCGCTATGTTACTTGAAGGCTATACTTTTGCAGACTCATGTGCATTATTTGCAGCCTAGCAGGTTCACTAAGCAGTGGTTTCTTAAATATTACCTCTAAAGACTTACTGATCACTCTCATCATCAAAGTGTCTTCCATTTAGGGTACTCTGCCTTTTGGGTAAAATTTTTTCACAACCATCATACAATTGCAAGCAGTTTTCTATTTTAGCTTGAGTCTCTTGTATCACTCTGTGAGTGATCTGGATTCATAAGCTATGGCGCCTCTGGATGTAATGCAGTCACCAGGTCCTCTGAACTTACATCAAATAACAATAGGACCAGTGTAGTAAGTATTGTAGCACCAGTGCTTAGACAAGAGATTTCAATAGTTCTTCCTGGTGCCAATGTACGTCAACTTCCAACAGTTTTCTCAGTGAACAACATCTGCCAGATTAAGAACGAAGTTTGAGCAGTATCATAACCTTCAATTTAAGAAGTATTGCTTTGTCCTGTGGAGCTGGCAGCACTTTACCTTCTTTTAGGGTCTGGTTTCATATAATCCTTACTCATCACATGTCTATGTTCATTCAATACATTCATATATGTGAATACATACTCATGAAAATCACATTCTGTTTCAGAATGATGTGGGTATCAAACAGTCCCAACACATGGTTATAGTCATTACCTTCCTTCTCCAAGGAGTTATCCACCTGTGGTCTAGAGTACATTAGTTCTTTCATTCTTTCCAAGGCTACCTTGAAAAAGTCCTCTAGTTTGCCAAAGTTGGAATTGGTGCAATGGGGAATGGTTTACCTTTTTGGGCTGGTTCCCAACAAACTGTCTACAAATTGCCAGTGAATTGTCTGAATAAATGCAATGTTCCGGCTTGACTTCCTACAACATGTGGTGTGTTTACACTAACACTTGGATGCTGTTGGAAGAACGGAGGCGAGTGGAGATGATGTTCTGTGCTCTTGTGTGTTAACTTTATGGAGATTTTGTCAACAGCCTGTAAACACCCCTGGATAAATGATTCTACGGGTGAAGGATGAAAATTCCACTGCTATGTAAGCTGGGACCACCAGAAGCATGAAAGCGAAACTCTATCATGTGGATTTATAAGGAGTCTTCAAGACACTAGTAGAACTAGAACTATCCACGCACCAGTCAACACATGAAGATCTCTGGGGACAGTGGACTACACAATCAATAATCATTCATAATTGAAAACATATAAATACAAAAACAACACAATTATGTTCTTATCTTAATCATCAGATGCCATATTGACTCCTTAGCAAACCTCTTGTGAGGCGCATTTATGTGTTTGTATATCGATCATAGGGTGTTTGTCTACAGTATATTGATCACCAACCCCCATGGTTTAGAGGAGGGCTTTCCAGGATTTGGTGATTGACAGGTGAAATGGTGTCTATATTAAAACTGCACTAAATTTTGTTTGAAAATTAAAAATCTCCCGACACTTAGGTTTCATGGCTACTTGAATTGCTATTCATTCTTTGCGCCACTATTGATTTGCATGTTTTATCTTTGAGATTAGAACTTGGCCTGAAGCTCTTCCTACAACTTCACATTTCGATATCATCACCACATGGAGTATGCCCAGTTGGCTTCATGTGACCTAATTATTAACAGCTGGTCTTATATAAGGGGAGATTCTAACTCCTGTCTCTGTTAGAGTCTTTTGTGGCCTTCTGGATATTTCTCTAGTTGCCGACTGACTTATTGGAGACTTTAATCCATTCTCGGTTAATTTTTGCCCAGGTGTTTACAGACAGCTTTAGGTCCTGTCTCATTGATGTACCAGCAGGGAAGTTGCCGAAGAAAGTAACTAAGTATATTTACTCAAGTACATTCGAAGAACTTGCACTTTACTTGAGTATGTCCATGTCATGCTATTTTAAGCTTCAAACTGTATGCTTTCAATATATGTTCAAATGTTAAAATTTTTATATAATCACAAAATAACATCAAGGATTGATTTGTCCCTGCTTCAGGCTAGGAGAGCGATTGCATTGCATGCCCCTACCAAAATGGCGTCATGCTTGGCTATGGAGAAATAAACCTACGTAGTCAGAGGTAAACTAAATATGTTTAAGGAAATAATGGACACCTTTATGCATTTCCTGTAATTGTTAAAAAATATATAAAAAAGACCATAATAAATTATATGGATGAAAAGTCATACATGGATTTACAACATCTATGAAAGCTAGCATGCCTCTTCTTAATGTACTTTGACCAATAATATTTTAGTTATTTTTTTTTTTTTTAGCTTTAGTTAGTAATATTATATATATGCTTTGTTTTATTTTGTTTCCTTTTAAATTAATGTATTGACTTATTTTTTTTTTCTTGTGTAATTGTCTTTCTTCTTGGAAGGTTAATGTTCATCTTACGGGGGAGGGGGGGTGGAAAGGATGTTGATAAATGTTTCAGTACTTTACCAGTAAATGTACTTTTTTCTTGGGCCAAAAACAATAAAGATATTGCTAAAAATGTTTAATCATATATAAATAAATTATTGTTATCATTAATTATCATAAAAATGTTTAAAAAAAGAAATAAAAAATAATAACCATAAGATTAGTAAAAAGAGATTTAAATAACAGTTTAATTGAATTTTGCTGCTAATAGTCTACTAATGCACTTTTGCCTAAGTATTTTTCATGCAGTATTGTATTAGTATGTTAACCCAGGTAAAGGATCTGAGAAACATGCATCCTCCACCTCTGCACATTAGTAATGAAGTCATATTCTAAAATGTGTTTTGTTGTATATAATAATAAGTAGTAAATGCTGTAAATGTGATGCATATTACTCACAGACACGTGCAGCTTCTTGCGGAGGATTCCTGCCGCTTAGATAATCGCCTCCACATTGACCCGTTGACATCGCCACATCTACAATGTATTTGCGACCCCGTGTGGTATAATGTATAATTACAGGCTGCTGCCGGGAAATGGCGTCTTTTTAACAGTAATGTAAAGCCTTTTATAGCCAACCCCCCCTCCCACACTCCTTCACAAAGAGGCTGATGGTAAACCACTAGAAATAATCTGGTGTCTGTTTGGATGGTCTGCAAGGCACAGTGTCCCTGTCAGAATTAGTTGGATGTTTGTTCACCTGATATTTTCCTGGAGTTGTTTGTAACATTGCGGAACGGACCGAATCGGATCATTTAAAATGTCAGGTTGCTCCCTGATACAGGCCCATTTATGCGATCATTAGGGTACAAAGTTCAGATTTAATCAATCGACCTGAATCACCTGATGGGACTGACTGCAATGCTGCTGCTTAACAGAAGGTGGCCTCTGTGGCTGCAGGTTTGCCCACAGGAAACTATTTCTAGGTTTAGATATGAGGCAAAATATTATATTATTACACTATAGTGGCCCTGTTGTCACATTGTTGTACTGCCTTTACCCAATAATGACAATAATCTCGGTCCATTAATTCAATACATAATATTCTTTCTCTTTACAATTTGCAATTACCTAATTCATTTTAAGGACTTCACTATTTATTTTTTAAATAATTAACTAATTTTGTTATCTTCATCTGTGGTTAATCTGCCATATTTTGTTAAATGCTCCTCACTTCTTATTCCAATAAGAGAATACATATTGTACGTGTAATTCTGAAGCCACACCTTGATAACCTGATCATTTTACTCTGTAGACCTCCTTTTGCATGAAAAAAAAAATGTATGTATTCTTCCACTTATTTAAGTGTATAAACATACATATTAACACCTGACCTGCACTCTTTCAGCGTGCCCACCACTCATGTTAAGTGGGAACCTGTGGAAGTAGCTGCACACTTTTTTTTTTCTTTTTTTTTTTTTTTTCAAGAGAGCATCCCTCCATGGTGCAAACTGAGTGACAGCGCATGCAGAGTGCTGTCGGTAGCATTTGCAAGTCAATGCTCAGATTTAACCTCTTCAGTCTCCCCTCAGTGCAGATCGACCGCCTGAATTCAAAATCAGCCTCTGAAAAAAATGTTCCTTTCTGACTTGGCCCTTAAAAAAAATCAGCAGAATGTGAAAATATAGAGCATCGCATTGGCCTTGTCGAGGAATTTCACCGGAACGCTTTTTTTTTTTAGGGGGGGGGGGTTAACTTTTTATGCAACAACACATCAAGAGGAAACTAAAAGTATTCTCGCCTCCTTGTTACCTCTGAGTATGCAATGGAATTGTGTAACCTGGTTCATTCACAGATACTTGGAGATCTTATTGCACTTCACTGCAGCGAGACACAAATCACTCCATTGTTCTGGTTTATAAAGAAAAAAGAAATGCCAGTGAAAAGGAGAGGTGTACGGTACATTTCCATCCCCCCCCCCCCCCCAAGGTTACAACAGGTTAAGGTGAAAATGAAGCGTCCTGCCTACAAAGAGAAGAAAAAAACTATTTAGCAAAGAGAAAAAAAAAAAAACCTGGATCAGTATTGATCTCTTCGGCGTGATTTTATCGGGCCAAAGACTGGAGGAAACTTTTGAGCAGAGAAAACAATGTTACAGCACGGCGCTGGAATTCCTGAGTTCCCAGATACACATGCCTGTGGGCGTAAATGTGTCAGCGTCTGTTTTATGTGTGCATACGTGTGTGCGTATGTGTGTCACACAGGGTATTTATTTGTATCTGCCTGCAAGGAAGAGACGGCGTGTGTGTGTGTGTTAGAGACTGTGTGAGTGTGTGTGACTGTGTGTGCGTGTGTGCATGTGAGCATAGCTGCTGCTGATGTGGGTCATTACCCCTTCTTTCCCCCAGGGGCCATGCAGCAGGAGAGGACAGAAGGGGAGGAGATGGAGGGCGTGGGTGGGGGGCTGTTGTGTGTGTGTGTGTGTGGTGGGGGGGGGGTGGTTCTTAGCGGCAGGGGGGGGGAGGATGGGAAAAGTGGTAGTGGTAGAGGGAGTGTGAAGAAGGAGGGGTTGAGATTGTGTGTGTGTGTGTGTGTGTATGGATGTGTGGTGCGGTGGGGGGTGGAGGCGTGTGGTGATGGTGGTGTTGGGTGGGGGGGGGGGGGGGTAGTCCCAGAGGAGCAGAGACCAATAAATCACTGTGCCGTCTCTGCACTGACACCCAGCTTGTCTGATGAGGGACAGGGAGGGGAGGGGGCAAAGTGAGGCGGCGGTGAGTGGTGTGTGTGTGTATTGGGGGGGGGGGGGGGGGGGGGGTGCACCGCCATGACAACACTGTGGCCTTGTCTTCCTGCCATTCTCGACCCCATCCCGAAGGCGCTGGGGAAATAGGGGCGAGCTGGCTGAGCAGGGACGGGTGCGGAGTAAATTAGGGATGCCACAAAACTAAAAATTTATGACCCAAACCAAAACACCTTCCTCCGATATCGCCCCCACCCTGTGATACCGTTTGAGCTGAGCTAAAGGAAATATCCACTATTTCACTTGCTTGCCTCACTACGTGTTTAGTGGTAATTGATTTGTATTCGGAGGCAAAAAAAAAAAGAAAAGAAAATCTGCTCTGATTTGACTAGTTCAGGACCAGTTAGGGATTTCATTTCCCAGAACTGCCGATAGTTCCAAGAAAAGGGGAATGAACCTGTTGTGTTCAGATACGCGTGGGACTGATACGCGGAGAGAATCATAAAGACCAAACTACAAATAATGTGATAGTGTTTTCCGTGCATTATTTTTAGCACTTGTGACTCCGCCGCTATTGGAGAAATTGGTTTTGCCTGTTGCGACTTTGATGGATTCCTACCGTCATGAATGTTGCAAAATTGTGGGCCTGGGAAGAAGGCCATGCTCTTCAGTTGTGAAATTCAAAACCAGATGTTTAGCATTGATGTTATACAGAGCTTAACCTGTCAGCAAGTAGTTCTAGTAGAAATACACCTAAGTGATATAAGGTCATCGAGATTAGACTTTCATCACGAAAAACACACTCGAGAGGCCCGGAATTGTGTTGTACTTCAGCAATACTGTCCACTTTGTCTCTTTTTTTATCTTGAATTTTCAAGAGTTTCAAGGATTATCTAGCATCTTGCAGTTTTGCGAAACTTATCGATCCAATCAAAACATTGTAATAACAGCTGTCATCTTTGTGCATTGTGCTGCCTTCTAGGGAACAAAGAGTAAAAAAAAAAAGAAAGAAAAAGATGGCTCATCTTCTTGACAGGATGTCTGCCCAGTAGACCTTGTCCAGTGTTTCGGGGGTATCATTTATTGCTAATATTACAGTCACAACTTGACATTGATATTGCTACTGGCAACCGCAAAGGAATGAAGCCGTCTCTGAAGTTTCATGGGAAGTGAACTTGTTTTCATCACCTCATTTGAAGCCACTCCCTCCCGATGTTTTGCTGCTTGGTGATAATTTGCCCAGTGTATGGATAACCACTGTTTTCACATGTCTTGGCTCCGTTCCTTTGCCTTAGGTTATGAGTATAATCTGCTGCTGCTCCTCCAGGCACTTTCCACTGTTTTGCCCTTCGAGATGGGCGTGTGTGTGTTTGTGTGTGTGTGTAGGGAGCTTGCATTTGCTAAAGCTTGGCATACATGCGCTTGACAGGACCGTCTCTTAACAACCTCAC
This sequence comes from Lepturacanthus savala, assembly GCA_030544235.1. Classification (NCBI taxonomy): domain Eukaryota; kingdom Metazoa; phylum Chordata; class Actinopteri; order Scombriformes; family Trichiuridae; genus Lepturacanthus; species Lepturacanthus savala. The sequence goes on from CM060481.1 coordinate 17,510,296, forward strand.
ACGACTGAGCTAAAACCAAGCGCTCCTGTAGCATTACGAGCATTGTGTCCTGTCCCATTGTGGGGGCCACTTTGATGTCCTGTCGCTCTGAGCCTCTGTGGAGGAGAGAAGGGCACTGTGGTGTATTTAATCACTGGAGCTCAGCCAACACACACACAAACACACACCTAGCCCACTCCTTCATCTGACCTGCCAATAGCAATAATATGTGTCCTTCACTTATCATTTTCTATCATCTATATTATTATGCCCCCCCCCTCCCAGCACAACGCGACACAGCCTCATACATCCTGTGCACCCCCCGCCACCTTCCCCTGCCCCGCCCCACCGCCCAGAAAACACTTCCCTCCCAGCACACACACACACACACACACACACATGAAACATCTCCCCCCGTGCAGCAGCAGACTGCAAAGCGCTGCATTGCTCATGACTTTTTTTTTTTTTCTAATAAATGTGATCCCAGAATCCGGGAGGGAAACTAGTGCTGTGCATTAAAATTCATGGGAAAAAATGGCAATAAAATCTTTCTTCCTCTCCTTCCCTCTCCACTCTCCCCACTTGCTTCCCTCACCCTTCTCTCTTTTTCATTCCCTCACTTGTCTGCCTCAACATACTCACGTGCACGCACACACGCACACGAGTGCACAATCTGCACACACACACACACATGCAGGCACATGCACAAGCCACACACACACAGACATACACATTTTTTTCATCACCGGTGGCACTAACCCTCCTACTGGCTCGTCTTTCTCAGCATCCCCCCTACTGTCCTTCATCTTTATTCTCTTCCTCCTCCCTCCCCCTTTGCCTTTCCTCTCTCTGTCTCTTTTTCTCTCTCTCTTACACACACACACCCACACTCACACACACAAACACACAAACACACACCCATCTATATTTTCCAACTCCACCTCTGGCAGGTTGTGATTTCCACTGTCAGAAATTGCTTTTTCAATATCTCTCTCTCTAATTATGAGCCCGCTAAAGGGGTCGTGCCACCAGAATACCAATTTTTCCACAATTTTTTTCCCTCTTCTCCAGAATAATTCTCCTTTTTCCAGGTAACAACATTGCTCATATTCAATATATACCCATGCAAGTGATGCAACATTATCGCCATTGTGTTTTTTGTGACGTTTTCTTGGCTTGCATCTGTTTCCTTTCAAGTTTGGTCAGTCCTCTGCGGTTATGATTCATTTTTGACATCTTTGCAACGAACACAATGATGCAGACGTTAGAGTGAACTCTATTTATTTCCACATCAACGAGGACGAAATGAGAGAAATGTAAGATTTCTTTTTTTTTTTTTTTTTTTTTTGAGGGCACTGACGGCTTGTGGGGAGAAAAAGGGAAAACCACTGAATCTTGATACAGCCACCACACAGCTCCTTGCATTCTCAATCACTCCCCCTGTACCCAGGAAAGGGTTAAACCTCAGAGCGTTTGTAGGCCGCGTGATTGACGTGCGGAGCGTTGTGCTGCCGGAACCGTCCAATCAGCGAACGGTCAGCACGCCCCCACGTGGGTGTCCCCCGACGCCGATTGGCTCGTCTTTACAGTGTTTACTGTGCCGAGGCCGAGCCCCACGTGGAGATTTCATTCAATCACTGAACAATTCCTCTGAACCTTCTTTTAACTTTTTTTTTTTTTAATAAAAAAATATTAATTGCGATGATAGATTTGCAATTACGCGGCCGCACATGCCAATGGACCCTAATTACGATGCAACGCCACAACAGGAGGATGGTTTCTTTGCAAAATATCATGGGGTTATTTGAAGAGCAGCATCGTGTGAATGCTCGATGCTCGCATTTTAACCAGTATTTATAACTTTATCCAGGATTCAAGATCCAGATTGAGTATTTATTTAACCCCCATATGATTCATTTTGATAACTACGAATAGGGGGGGGGCAGCATAACGTGTCTTTAGCCCCCCCTCATTCACCACATCCCCTCCCCTCCCTCTTTTAAGAAAGCTACTCATATGTTATGTCCCATTGAGGATCAGAGAGGGGGGAGTGAGAGAAGTGAGGGACTGGGAGTGTTGTGTGAAAAGAGTGCAGGCCAACGAGCGAGACAAAAGAGGCTGCGGCTGCATTGAATGTGCTGGTGGTGTGTCCGTCTCCGAAGCCACAAGCAAAACCACATCCCCCCCCCCTCCTCGTCCTCCTCCTCCTCGCCTTCTCCGCTCTTTATGCTACGGACGGTGGAAATATAGGCTACCGGCGGAGGGGGAAAAAAAACCTAACGCTGGAAGCAGCAAGTTGAGGACTTGGTTGGACGAAAGGCGAAAAAGCTCCATTGGAAAAAAAAAACGCCGGGTGTTTCTCCTCCTCTTCCCCCGTGCTCCCTTTACTACACGTCGGAGTGCGGCGCGGTGCGGTGCGGTGTGGGGTTTTTTTCTCCTTTTTTTTTTTTTTTTTTTTTTTTTTGGAAGATATAACCCAGAACAAAGGAGTCTTGAAGCAAGGAGCCGAGACCTAGCGTTTGCCACATTACCTCTGAAACCAGGCCAAATGCCTCTTTGAAACCCGACAATAGTACGTTCGGCTCCTCGTATTTCCTCGACGAAGCTTTCCGCCCCAAAAAGGGAGAAAGAAGAAGAAGAAGGACAAAAAAAAATAACGCACACACATACACACACACAGAGTCGGCGGCTACAATGTTTCCTCAAAACCGAACACCGGTAAGTAGGCGACCATGTAACAGTCCACGCTCGATTATAATGAGGTTATTGTCTTATAACCGGAACCTACGCTGCATATAATGTGCATGATAACCACCAGGCTGGTTTTAAAACCTTTAATGAGCCCGGAATTGTTAGTATTTGTCATCCTTATTGTGTGTTTCCTGGGACTCCTCTGGTCTGTAGGGGGGACATGAGACTCTCCAGGCTGTGGTGAAATATACCATCACGTCTTGTTCGCCTTTTTTAAAAAAAAATATTATTATTTTTTGTCTTATTATTAACGCCCCGGTGTAATATTTGACTCGTGAAGGTCAGGCTGTGAGTTGGGTGTTTAGTGAGGCAAACAATCCAACTTTACTGAGTGTCTTTTGTTGTGAGAATCCCCCGTGTCCTTGGTGGCCACCACCACACCATCAGCTTAGAAACATGGAGCCCCCTTCTTCTGTCTCCATACTATTGTGGAGTTGACCCAGATGATGAAGTGTGTGTTTGTTTGTCCCTTTTCCTCCCGGGCTGCGAGGAGGGAGAGAGATAGATAGAGAGAGAGAGAGAGAGGGGGGGGGGGGGTGAGTCAGCTTGGCTTGTTGACATTTTCTCTCAATGGTCTGCCCTTCTGAAGTGCCACTCGTTGTTTTCAACCAAAAAAAAAGAAAAACCTTCTCTTGCTTTTTTTTTTTTTTTTTTAACAAAAATGTATTTTCAATCACATCAAGAGTGATCCATTCATGCCCTTGCGCTTACCGATTTGGTAGATTTAAACCCCATGTTCAGGAACCACTATTACCACAAATCCTCTATAATGGCTACTACTGGGCTGTGAATACGAAACAACAAAACAAAAAAAAAAAGAAACTGGCTGAAACTGCTGTCTGTGTTTTTTGAGACGCGTCCACGCAGGGGTTAGGAGTGAAATCCGTACCGCACGGCTTTAATTTGTTTTAGTCAAGTTAGGTGGAGGGCTTTCAAGCAGACTGAAATCCATAAACACTGGTCCTCCAGCTGTGTGAAGTATCAATTAAGACCCGCTCATTTGCCTAACCCTCATCTACATCCATCAGCCATGCCACCCTGCACCCCACCCCTGACAGTGTTTTGACATTCATGTCCCATGCATTGAAACCAGATTAAGCACACTGAAGTATAACTTCACGTGAATGTGTGTGTGTGTGTACGCCACTTTAATTTATTCCTCCAACCAATTCATTCATGCAGGTGAAGACCCAGAGAGAGAGAGACATAGTTTGTTTTATTTGTAGCTTTTGTGTGCTGGCAGCGAAGCTTCATTTGCACTGCCGTGATGCATCGTAACCTGTATTTCAGCCTGCGCTTCCTTTTTTGAGGGATCCTGTGCTTCTCCCATGCCTGCTGCTCATACACAAACAGCACACACACACACAAACACACAAGCAGCTGTGCATGTAGTATAGCTGACTGCAGGGAGGCAGGGCAGGAGGCAGACTGTGGGTCTGTGGTTTGCACTGTAAACCCAATCCCTCTCATCCAGCCTCTCCTCGCTGTGTTCTTGTGAGAGCTCCAAACCACATCTTAATGTATGGGCAGACGTCCCAGGGTGAGAGGAGCAGACTGCGGCGGGGCTGGGTGGAATGTTTAGGCCAGCAGCCCTGTTTCTTTTTAACCCTCCACAGATCTCGACGGCACCATGCAAGGCACCCGTCCCCCAGAAAGTCTCTGGCCATCAGTAGCTCTTGTTTGCACCTTCAGAGTGAAGGGCCTACTCAGCCCTGGCAAGATGCTTCATCTGCTGGGCTGACGGTAACCTGTCGCCACCGGACACCGGTCTATGAAGGATGCCACCTCTATTAAGAAATTCACATTTTTATCCAATGAGAATGAATCCATTTGTTCCGTATTCTGGTGCGTTTTCAGATCCTGAACATGGGACTGAGTAGCTGGTAACTGCCAGGCGATGTGTAATTTGTCCCTATAGCTTCTTACAGCAGATCTTTCATTATTTTTCATGTGAAGTTTGAAGTTAATATTCGATTTGGTATCCATCAGACTTGGTCCACAGCTGCACCCTGCCACACACACACTACCACACACACAGACACACCGATTTGGTATTACCAGCCTGGATCAAATCTGCATGCCACACAGTAAAACAAACAAAACAAAATACTCAAAGCACTGCCAGATGGGTGAAGTTTTACCTTTTTTTTTTTTCTTTTTTCTTCCCTTCAGCAACCAAATATGTGGCCGCCATAATGCGTGGTAATTTCCCACCATCGCAAATCAATATCTCCTCGCACCTGCTGTAAATTCACTGATATATTTTAAGACTAGTATTTAAATATTTGTATAAATAGATTATTAGAATAGCTTAATGAGATAGCCTAAGCATAGACTATAGGGAGGAAAAGTAAAGAAAGGGTGAGTAGGTCAAGCAAATGTACTGAGATTAAAAAAAAAAAAGAAAAAATCTAATCACGTGCACAGATGTAATAATGACCCCGTGGTGTCCAAATTATATAAACATGACATGGAAAGATTCTGGAAAATGCTTCAGGCCCTTGTATGTGCCCAGATAATTTTGGGATTCAGCCTGATGCCAAATACAGTAGACTAGCTGAGAAGAGTATAGGACATGGCAGGCGTGGCTGGCTGTCTCAGATCCTTAGTGTTCTTTTAAATCTGCCACTGTGACAGAAACATACAAGCTAAGACTGAGACACAGAAAGGAGTGGCTACGCCGGAGAAAGGAAAACATCAAAGTCGAATGTATAATTGTATTCAAATCAGAAATGAATTGTAGGTTTGTAATATCTGCTGTCTTATACATATAATTCAATTCATGTCAAAATGCAACACAGCTGAGAGAATAAATACATTTATAAAGAGAAAATTGTGGCAGGATAGGAGTTTAGGTTTACCCTACAATGAATAGCATAACGAAAATGTCCCATATGTATCTTTGCTTTGGGAAAGGGGGGAGGGGTCTAATGTATTTCCATTACCACAATAAGCCTAGTGTGTAGACGCTAATATCATTATTATAAGTGATCACAGACATCCGAACATCGCAAAGGTCAAAATAAGATTGGTCAAAAAATATTTCCAACAGCCCTCTACCTCCATTTTTTTTCTGAACAATGCCATGGGATGGGGGAGGGGTTTGTTATTGTGAGTGATCAGTTATTCAATTTTCTCCTTACTTGTTCTCCGTCTCCAGAGACTGACGAGTATTTAAAAATACCGCTCTTACATTAAGCCTTTTGATGCCTTTTGTACTTTTAGCCATCACAAATTTGGCAAATGCTAAGTTGCGAACATTATTGGAGCAAATGTTGATCAGACAGCTTTCTGGCAAGTCATCATATTTGTCATGTTATCTTAACCTCTGGGAGACTTTTAATAACCGAGAGTTTGGGTGTTTTCCCTCCTCTTCCCTTCAAAGTAAGTTGTATCAGATAATGCAGTTAAGCTGTGTTATTAAAATATGTCGACTCAAAACCCAGCATTAGTGCAGTATTACAAATTCTATGTTTGTTCTGCATCACTCAGAATTTTCTAATGTGAAATTGTGATGTCATGCTGTTAACTGATGTGAGTTGTATTTGGTAACATTACGCTGAACCAAAAGTCAAAACTACAGTAGTAATTTATTATCGGCTTTAATAGTAATGTGCATACTTTTTCCTTTTGACCTTGCTGTTTGTGCATCTTCCCATCCTTCAAAAAAAGAAAAAACGTTCTGGGACGAGTACTTTGAATGAGTGACTCCTCTCCATCATCGGAGCTAGCACAAAGCTAGCCTAACCCCCTTAGTCCTAGCATGCTTTTAGCTCTTTATCACCACTGTTGTCTAGCGGTGAGAGTGTGGCTATCGATCAGCAGCTCGCCTGCTTTGCTCAGCCAGTGATTAGATGGCGAGGGAGAAAAGGCAGAAGAAATTGAAGGGAAAAGAGGCTGAAGGGATCTCTGGTTTACACAAGCTGTTGTGGAGGTGCGTCTCGGTGGAAGGAACAAACGAGCTGAGGGGGTTACCTAATAAAAGAAGGCACCTCCAGCAATTAAACCAGCTGACAGGCAAACTGTGGCGCTTCGCTAATGTGGGCTGACAGCAGAGAAATTTGAATAACGAGGCTTGCGGGAGGAAGGAGAGAGGAATGAGGATGTGGTGGGGGTGGGGGGCAGGCAGACTGAGAAAGAAAGATGTGTGGTGCTGCTAATGAAACAGGTGCCTGGCAGCCTCTCCCCTCTTAAGTGCAGGAATCATTGAGAGATTACCAGCACGTTTCTCCAACGCAGAGTCAAGCAGATAGCTGCTTGATGTAAGGTGTTTTGGGGAGGGGGGGGGCTTTTTTTGCAAGCCGCTTTAACAATGCAAATCACTGCTGTATGTTGACAGCCATGTTTGAATAATTTGATATGAGGCTTAAACTTCAAACGCTTTTGAGAAAGAACAGTGTATTGACATGTTTCGTGACTCTTGGAAGTGTGTGTGTGTGGATTCACATTCAGGAAAAGCTATTCTGGTTCAGACGTACTGTCACTGCGTCCTTGGTGGTGGTAGTCCGATGACAGAGGGAGAGCGAGAGAGAGAGAGAGAGAGCGTGGTGGGTGTTTACTCTGATGATCGACTCTGTGGGTAAGCAGTGTAATTAGTGGCCTGACTAATGGGCCGAGCTATATGAAGGGAGGCAGCCGCACAGCATCTTCCCAGCTGAAGGAGACAGACCGAGATCAAGCTCTGATTAAACGAATAAAAAAACTAATCTACATACGAGGCTTTGGAGAAGGCTCCAGCATAAATCCTTATTTATTGTGTGAACACTAGACAAAATTTTCACGTCGGATTTAAATTCGTTTCCCCTACCAGCGTCGTTCTGCTATAAGCGAGACTCTTCAGTCGAAGCTGGACACAATTAACATTTCTAATGAGGAACACAGAAACAGGAGAGTGGCAAACGCACACGTCCAAGTAGAAAAAGCTGTGTGTTTAGACAATCTCCAAAGAACTGTCTGTATTTTTTTCCAGATGTGAAAAGTGCATGGCGCGAGGAGGGAACGTGAGAGGTCCACCAAGAGAAAACGGCTTCTCTCCTCATCCCCTGCAGCCTTTGCGAAGGAAACGCTGTTCTTTTTTTGAGTGAACCTTTTTATATCCCCCTGGTCACACAACCACATCATGACAGAGATGGCCCCATTTCAGCTCCATTAACAAATTATGCATCACTCGTGGGTCAATGTGGGTAGCGCGTATTGAGACCCATGTTGCGGATTCCCGTTGATATTGACGTGGGAGCTACAGTCGTGTGTGACTACAATGAAGAGCTTGTAAATACTTGTGGAGAAATGCATCGTGTGCACATCCACTTAGCGTTTGTAGTGGGCATGTGTGGGCGTGCAGTCTCGTCTTGTGTGTGTTTCTGTGTGTATGTGCACACATGTTTCTTTTTTTTTTTTTTTTTTGAGAGTGGGGGTTTAGAGCAAGGATGTGAGGTCATAGCGGTTTGTTGCTTGCGGTGTAATTAGAGGTAACTCAAATGAAAACAGCAACGATTTCATTCAGGAATACCACCCTGTTAACAGTTGCCTCATGTTAGAATTTATAGTTTTTTCTTTCCTCACATTGTTTGTCAGTCAGTGCATTTTTTTGAATGTGTCTTTGCGTTCATGGGTTATGTCACATGTGACCTTGGAAATGAGTAGGTGTGTGCAGAGCATATAACCTGATCTGTTATGTTGCAGCTCTGTGAGCACGCTGCTGTGTTGGTGTTCAGCTGTTTCTCACCAGTTGGCGTGTTTTAAAACAGCCTTATTGGATTTGTTTCCATTATCCTATCCCACAGAAGGGACGTGGGGTCTGATTTAAATCATTTCTCTCCCCCATAAATGACTCACTCTCTTGCACTAACGCTCTCATCCACTCATCATCAGGGTCCTCATTTAATCATCGCAATTGACTTAGGCCTTCCTGGGCTGAGAGCAAGATTAGCGTGAATGCATGTTGCGCGCGTGTCCGTATATCTGATGTGACGGGGGGGGGGGGGGGGGTCACATCTCAGGTTTTTCTCTTTGAGCTTGTGCAATAGGTGGCCTTCAACCCTTGACTCAAGCCTTTAGCTTTCCCAGCTGCCTTTCTGGAACGGGACAGGTCACAACGGTGCTGCTAACAGATCCAGGCCTGTAGCACGTCCTCCATTGATTTATCTAAACAGTTGAGTAATCAGGTGATCTCTAGTGCTATCGAGAAAAGCTTCCCTCCTTTCTCCTTCGCCGTCCGACTCATGCAATCCCTCCTCAGTATTACAGAACATGACTTTATGATGTGCGCGCGCGGTAAAGATGTAGCTTGTAATTGTGTAACAGCGATTTCAGTCTATGTAACGCTCTGTTCAAGGGCAGACGGCATGTCTCTTGTTTGCTTTAGAGCCAGGATGTGACGGAGAGGGAGGGAATAACTGACTGGGGATTATCAGGTGAGGCTCTCAGGCTTGATCCATTCCCAGAGGTCACCAGGTCAGCTTGATGACCTGACCTCTCACTTTTAAAGGCCTGCTCAGCTGTTTTTCCCGATCACACTCAGAGCCGACTAATAGCAGCGCCTCACTGGAGATGTAAGATGTCGGAAAAGAGGCTATCCATGCACGGATAGGAGCTACACTCCGCCGGTGTTTTGTAGACGTCTCCTGTCACATGTGTTCTGTCTAGCCTGGTGTGACTCATCATGACAACAATCCTAACCAGCCGACTGGAGTTGTGGTTGAGGTCCTGAGTGGCTGAGCCAGGAGAGACACAGCGGTTTCCTCCGTCTGAGAAAAAAAATGTTCCCATCTTCTCTTGAACACCCTCTATCCTTGTCCATGTCTCTGTTTCTCAGGAAGACGCTGCCCCTCACCTGTGCTCTAGAGGAAAGAAAGAAAATGCAGAAAATGGTTGGGGGAAAAAAAGGAACGAGGGAAAGGAGTGATTTAAAAATGAGAGGAAGTAGAGAGCAGAAAGATAGTCCACTCTTTCTTCCATCCTCCCAAAAAATGGCCTTGGTACTTTGGCACTTTTTTCCCCTGTGAAGAGTAATTGCTGTGTGTGTGTGTGTAAGAGGAAGGAGCGTGTGTGTGCGTGTGTGTGTGTTTAATCATGGGTTTTGTGCGAGAAAGGGGGAATGTGTATGTGTGCACAAGACTGACAAAATGTGTATGTGTATCTTTGTGAGGGTGAGTGTGTGCAATAGTGGGTTTGTGTGTGTAAAGAGTGTGTGTGGCTGTCTGTGCTCTAGGAGGGGGATCTGGCCGACAGATTGAGAGCAGCTTGTTAGAAAGAGGAACAATGAGGCCACAGCCCCTCTCCTATCTTCTTTTTTCCCTTGCCTGCGTTTCCAGTGTTCCCTTTCTCTCTTTTCCCTTTTCCTCGTCTCTCCAGTTTCCATGTCCTTTTTGGAACAAACTCAGTTTCCTTCTCTTTTCTGTATAATTCCGACTTTCTCACTAATCTTATCTGGCCATTTTTTTTCCCTTTCCATTTGTCCTCTTTATTTTCCTTTTCCCTACCTCTTCTCCCTTTTCAACTGCGCTCTCTCTCCACACAGCATCAGTTCCCCATGCACCCCTCTTCTGATAATCTTTCACCTGCCGAAACACCTTCCTGGCTTTCTTTCTCCCTCTCTATATATCACCTCTCTGCACACACTTGGAAATGCATGTATGTCGGTGCTGCTAGCAGACTGCTACTGCTCCTGTCGTGCCAACATGCAAACATGGATTTGCTTGTAACATCTCTCCTGCACACTCCCCCTGGCATTCTTTTTGGCATTGGGATTTTAGTGATGTTGTGAATAGTTTGTTAATTAAACATAATTAATGTGTTACATGCATCATTGATGTGTAGGACATCAAGATGTGTTTTTTTTTTTTTATTATTATTTTAAATCAAATGAATCCATACATTCAAGTCTACCACGTGCATGCCTACTCTTTTTGAATAGTGAAATGAGACAAACTTGTAGAAACTTGTAGGCTATCTAGAGGTCACTTTATTCTTTACATTACATATATTGGTATTATGATTTATTTTGCTAATATATATATATATATATATATATATATAATATATATATATATATATATATATATATATATATATATATATATAAATAAATAAATAAATTTAAAAAAAAAGGGGTGGGTCATGCCTGGATGGTGAATTTCTAATGGTTGTTCTTTAAAGTTATTTGAACACGATGTAGTGAGGACTGAGGCGCTGAAAGAAATAAATACCGTTGAGGGGTGGTAGCAACACAGAAGCGCATGTGTATTCACGCCAGGTTTGTCTGCGGCACGGTGCTTCCCCTGACGCTCATCCTACTTACCATCCCTGCAGAAAAAAGGAAAAAAAATTTAAAATTTTCTTCTCTAGTTGCAGCACAGCGGAGGTGGGTGTGGTCTTTATTTGGAACCAGCGGTTATTTGTCAAAATATCCACCTGCACCTGGAGTTTAAAGAGGGCTAGTGGTTAATTGAGATCCTGTGTTTATTATGTATTTTATGTATACATACACTCACAAGTGTAGACACTGTGTCCAGAAGCTGAGAGGACTCAAAGAATTAATGTTTTCACATTTTAAAATATATATACTCTTCAGATTGGTTTGGAAATAGAGGCTCTGTAATTGTCGACATGGGAAGTAATTGCTTGACTGAGCATAAAAGCGATGGGAGGGGTGAACAATTACTCAATAATAGGATGACTAGGTGGGAATCATAAGAAATAGTGAAATCTTCATACAATTTTTACAATCAAATTAGCATTCTTTCAATTTGTGCTTAAAAAAAATGATTAAATATAAATGATTCTACAATTATCAAAACAGTTGCTGATTTATCTTGTCAATTTGTTGTTCAACTTGCAGAGCTAGAAACAAGACTAATCCTTTTTCTTAGAATAACTATCTAAATAGAATACATATCCACAAGGAATAAAGAAACATAAGAAGAAGCTTTAAAGGATATACAGTTTTGAATCTTTCTGCATCCTACCCTGTCCTATCATCTCGCAACCCCTTTGATTATTCCAATGTACTAGACAAACGTTTACTATCCCAGTACTGTCCTTGTTGCTGGACATGACGTACATCCTTTTGCACGTACCTGCCAGGAGGAATATTTATAGAAATAAAGAGCCATTTCACATCTTATCTTTATTCATGTTGCGCACAACATGAAGTACATTATAATAAATCCCGGCAGGCACACACGGCTCGCAAAGCAACATTTTTAGGACCTGAGCAAAGAGACAAATGAGCAAGCCTTCTAGGAAAGATGCTTCTGGCGGGAAAGATGGGAAAGAGCATGGCACTGGTTTGCAAGTTGTTACGGAGATCTGCTGGAATGTACGAAAGGTTCAACCGGACGGTATCGTAGTCTGTGCTTTCCTACTTACAATTATATGATGATCACTTAACCTCACCATCATACTTGACCATAGGGAAGCCGGTGAACCGGCTGTCCCTGTCGGCTGCTGCACTCTGTTATTTTGACACAGAGCCAAATAGACAGACAGACGGACAGCCCCCGCCACCCTGCTAGTCCAGCTTCAGCCCCCTTTTGTGTGCCTGTCCTGCAGCATTACCCCCTATGGTTGTAGTCTCCTAATTGCTCTGGACCCTGCAGAGAAGAGAGACTAAGCACAGGTGTTGGGAAGGGGCTCTTCAGCCATGATGGGTCTTTCTTTCTTTCTTTCTTCTTCTTTCTTTCTTCTTTCTTTCTTTCTTTCTTTCTTTCTTTCTTTCTTTCTTTCTTTCTTTCTTTCTTTCTTTCTTTCTTTCTTTCTTTCTTTCTTTCTTTCTTTCTTTCTTTCTTTCTTTCTTTCTTTCTTTCTTTCTTTCTTTCTTTCTTTCTTTCTTTCTTTCTTTCTTTCTTTCTTTCTTTCTTTCTTTCTTTCTTTCTTTCTTTCTTTCTTTCTTTCCTTTTCTTTCTTTCTTTTCTTTCTCTTTCTTTCTTTCTTTCTTTCTTTCTTTCTTTCTTTCTTTCTTTCTTTCTTCTTTCTTCTCTTTCTTTCTTTCTTTCTTTCTTTCTTTCTTTCTTTCTTTCTTCTTCTTTCTTTCTTTCTTTTCTTTCTTCTTTCTTTCTTTCTTTCTTTCTTTCTTTCTTTCTTTCTTTCTTTCTTTTCTTTCTTCTTTCTTTCTTTCTTTCTTTCTTTCCTTTCTTTCTTTCTTTCTTTCTTTCTTTCTTTCTTTCTTTCCTTTCTTTCTTTCTTTCTTTCTTTCTTTCTTTCTTTCTTTCTACTGAAATTACTTTGCCTTTTGTTGTTGACATTGTGAAATTGGATGTAAAGAACAATTTCCTTCAGCAACTGAATATTGAAAGTCTAAGTTGGTTTTGTCTTTTCCTCTCTTTTCAGGCACCTCTGCAGCCACCCCCGGGGTCCTCTGCCTCGGTGGTGGCAGCTGCTGCAGCGGCGGCAGCAGCAATCAGGGGCACCCCAGTCACTGAAACTACCTACCCAGAGACTCTGGACCGCATCAAGGAGGAGTTTCAGTTCCTGCAGACGCAGGTACCACAGGTGGGTGTGTGGGACTTTTCGCTGTGTGTGTGTTTGTTAGTATGACTGTGCATTTAGTCCAAACAAGCTGGGTTTAGTCAGAGATCCTTATCAGAAACAAACATATTTGAGTTTTTTTTTTAATATAATACCAGGAGACAGGATTTTACAACCCTGGAATATTATCAGGGCAATAATCATTTCATGGTCTGTCTGGACAATCTACCAGGAATGTGCACTTCCATGTATTTGAGTAGAGCAGTGTGTTGCCAGATGTCTGCACTGCACTGAAGCCAGGTTCAACTTTTTTGCCATGTTTTTTTTTTTTTTGCCCTGTATTCTGTATGCATACATTAGCACAGGTGTATAATGAGTATGCAGGCTACACTTTTTGCATTAGTGCGCACATGTGTATGCGTGTGTGTGTGTGTGTGTGTGTGTGTGTGTGGTGTGCAGGAATGTGTCCAGAATGCCTTTTGAATGTGGGATTTAGGCTGGCTGTGCAGTCCCAGCTTTTCTCTCTCTCTGTTTGCCTCTCTCCCTCTCTGTGTCTCTTGCTCTCTGTGTTTTCTTGGCACACCTTCACAGGGTCCCCACCTCCTCACTCTCCTCTTCTCATCCGGCTTTGATTTAGCTGGCCAGAATCTCCCCTCCCTCTCTTTCTGTCCCACTTCAAACTTCTTTTGTATGGCCCTCCCCTTGTCCGCAGCCCATCTAACCCCTGTGGCTACTGCTGCTTCCCTTGTACACACAAATGTGTGTATGTGCGTGTGTGTCCTTATCCCTCTGTCCATTCTGCTCACTACAAGCCAATGCTCCCAAGATTGAGACTGGGATGGCAGAATGCACACATACTAGTACTTTAGGATGAAATCAGATATATTATTTCCAATTATTATATATTTTCTTTATCTTGATGGCTAACGTTTGATATATTTATCCTGTTGACAGGGGCTGGGTATCATTCAGAATTTTTCGATATGGATCCCTTGACTTGAGTACAAGTTCCTGAATAATACTTCGGTTCCGATGTATTTTTTTTTTTAACAGCAGTTTCCAGAATCCACTATTTCAACTGTTTACTGTAACTCAAGTTGTCTGTTTCAACACTTTATTTTATGTTTCAGGTATTTGACATTTTTCTCCTCGAATCACACTACTACTCCTCGAAAGAGTCGCGTTTATCCTGAATGTGACAGGTTTCCTATACTATGCAGTGGTCACTCTATTCAAACCTTGCATGACACGGATACATGAACTCTGTCCCTGGCTGTAATGTAGTGTTTTTCCTTTGTCTCTGAATCTTTTTAATGTTAGACAGCCAATCACTGGCAGCATTATTAGGTCTTGATGATGAAAATGACTCCTTAAGTACCTAAATTTGGAACTAAATCATGGGGCATTTTTAGTGATGTGTAGTACCAAAGCAATTTGATCTTTGCCATAAAATTTTGATGCTTGTTACCTAGCCCTACTGTTGACTTGTACCCGTTAATGATTCTGGGTTGTTTGCTGACTGGTTGGTTGAACGTCTGGTGTCATGTTGCCACCATTTTTTTTGTAGCTATTGTCACTTTAATTATTGAAAGTACCATTGGGTTCATTTAGAATGGTGAATCATGATTAGGTAATGATTTGTTTTATTGTTCAGTTGTAAAGGGCAAGACGCTGACACACTGGTGGTGCAAATGCTTTGACTAAAATGGTCTGAGGAACACAATTATGGTCAAGACGCTGACACACTGGTGGTGCAAATGCTTGACTAAAATGGTCTGAGGAACACAATTATGGTCAAAATGTTGTCATGGGCATTGTAGAGTAAAAGATGATTTTGGACAAGATTGGAGCTGTGGCAAATTATTTATACCCAGCACAAAAGGTTTGTTTGTCTCCTGATAATAATTTTCCTGTCTTACCTATGAACCTCTGACAGATTAGTTCCCTCATAGTTGCACTTTTTCAGCACTGATAGCATTTCTTATTCCGTTTGGTCAAATTTGTTCTCAGTGGCGGAGAACGTCTGCACCTGTGAACCTGTGACCATTTCTGAAAAGGCCCCTGTGAGCCACCATTTGAGTAACATTAACCCAGACAGATCAAGCCATTCAATCAACATGAGTCACTCCTGTATCTGTTGGTTGAGACGGCATTTCAGCTCCTCTGGCAGCAGTTCAACGCAGTTACACCTCCTGTTACAAAACACCTGGAGCATTACTTCTCGTGAAGCTCCGGTACTGAGAATCAGCTAGCTGGATAAACAATAAATGAATGATGAGATTAAGAACAAGATTGTGAGCAAGAGCGAGCTTGTGATTCCATCTGCATATTCCAGTTCCGAGACCAGGGCGGTGTTGTTTTTGCGGGCCTGCTTCAGGTTTCCAGGAAAGATTGTTTAAACCTCCTACAGGCTTCTCCAACAACCCAAAACGCACAAAAACACAGACTAATACATTGTGTATGACTACTGAAAACTTATACTGTAGCCATAGCCCATGAAAATAATTGAAAATGATGTTAATACTCGATTTAGTGTAACCTAAGTTAACCTAAGGTTCATTCCAACTCACCTCGGACCTCCCAGTTCATTTCATGGATTCGTTTGAAAATTTCATGTGAAAATATCTGAATTCCTTGCACCTTGCAAAGTCCTATAACTACACCAATATATATATTTTTTGATTTTTACTTTTTTTAAGCCAAGATGAAAGTTTGGGCCTCTGAGCTAAATTTTTAATTTTTTTCTTGATTCTTTATTTTCGTATTCCAAGCCTCACCAATTGCTTATATTTCACTTGATTGGGTTGGATTTTTACTGACATCCTAAAAATCCTGAGAATAATTTGCAACAAGTATTTCACTAGTTTTCACCGTCTTGCAACATTTTCATTCTGTGTAGGATTAATATAAATGAGCTCATATCTAGAAGTAATTTGGTTTTGCATGTTAAATTTCAATGTTGTCTTAGTATAACGTTGGATCTGAGAAACTTTATGAAAGTCTTACTCATTTATTTGTATTATAATTATTATATTAATTTCCTTAAATCTTCTTTATAGGTAAGTGTCAATATTAATTCCAGATACATAAGATTCACTCTGTTAAAAATATTGGAAAATTGTTCATACTCACTGGCTGTTTCATATTACATTTAGTGGTTTTATTTCATCTGTAGATATTATTTTAAATGTTAAATATTATGTTAACTTCCAGTGTGAAACCTGTTTTGTTGGGTTCAGGAAATTTGCATGTTACATGTATTGGTCTTCCTTAGCTTAATATATACACACACATTATTTCACAACTTTAGACTTTTCTGAACTAATTATTTCTGACAACATGGTACCATTAGAAAACAAATGAATCAAAACTGAACTAATCCAAACTGAAAAAGGTTTGGGCGGATTATTTTAAAATGGATTAGACACTACCCGAGTCTGACAACCTGTCGAGAAGGAAAATTGGACCATCACAATACATTACCGTAATTCCCTGACCACTATTGATGCAATAGATTTTTGTTTGTGCTATATCTGACAATATTTTGGCATACAGGCTCAATGTTGCTTAACTTCAAGTTTTATATGCATACACTGGCAATGACATTTGTATTTCTAAGATGAAATAAAATGTCCTTTTTTAATATTTAATGTTTGTATGGCTTTGTCCACTATGTCACAAGTATAAGAAATGCTTGTTTACAGAAAATTATTAAATTATTTTTTAAAATTTATATATGAATTTCAACTTAATGCAATGAAAAATAAGCAATATACATACAAAGAAGCTCTCAACTTCAGAAATGAATTTTTTTAAATAAAATTTTGCCATTGACCTATATGAATTGGCAAGATTCCACAAATTGAATGAACGACTTTACATTATTATTTTTTTCTGAGGAAAACTTCACATGACCAGGGAAATTCTGAGTTCAGGTTGAGTTGGTATGGAAAGACCCGTAAGGCTTTTTCTGAGTGTATAAGGCAATCACCAAGACGGCCAGTCATGCATATCGGCCTCTCCTGAACCATATGTTACTTTCAAGTCATAGAACCACCATTATGCAGTAAAAGCAGCATTGAAAGCAGCACAAAAACACTTGACTCTTTTCATAACGGTGGAAGATTCTGTTATATGGGTCAGTGACAAATAATGGTTGGCAAAATGAGAAGACTTTTTAAAATGCAGTTTTAAAAGCATTCATTAGGAAAATGAATGATAAATGTTAAATATTTAATCCGCCTAGAATATAAAACGTATTGATAAATTGTGTTGATCATTTTTGAAAACCTTTTTTAAGAGAGTTAAACCATCTGGTACCAAGTTTTTAGCCATTTTGGACATTATTCCATATTAGTTTGCCTACCAAATGTAACACACAAAAAGTTGATTTGGCAGCAGTTTTGGAAAGAAGCGGACAGCAGGATTATCAGTGTCCTTGTTTAGGCCATCAGCAGACAGGTCGGACCAGAGATCCACATCTGATTGCAGTCTACACGTCATGTAATCCGACCCACTTGTACACTATTCACACTGCAGGGAAAATATGACCCACACACACCATTCAGGGAGACTCTCAATCTGATGCATGTGCTTAACACACACTTACACATGTGCGGGCCTCCCCAATTATCTTCACACACAAATAGATGTTGTCTGGAAAGAGCAGGGCTTAGTTGTGTATTTTGGCTGCAGAGAAGGTGGCTGGATTGTGATAGATGTTGGATTAGACGGCAGGAAAGAGACGGAGAGAAGGGATTAGTGCTGATGAGCTGCGACTCTGTGTGTGTGTGTGTGTGTGTGTGGGGGGGGGGGGTATGGATGTGTGGGTGGTGGTGGATGTTGACAAATATGTGTGTCGCTTGTTGGTTTTGGTGGCACACGTGTGCAGTTGGTATGGCGGGATGAGAAAGTTACTAAGAATCTAAAGAAAGGGAAGAGTTAATTAATTAAAGGATCATTGGTGGGTCAGCTGCTCAGATTTTTTTGCTGTGTGTTAACTATCTAAACAGGCTGTAATCAGCAGACTGAGGGGAGACAGGAGGAGCTGCTGACACAGAGCTCTCATTACTGTAATTCTCTATACACACACACACACAAACGTACGTTCTTAGTGTGTGGTCTGTAGAGTAAGATAGGCTCTCCAGTCGCCACTAACCTGCTACCACTCATCCTTGAGAGCCCCTCCACTCGTCATTGCCCAAATACTACACAGCAATAGTAACTCATCATGCACACACTGAATGGGTGTGTGCATGCAACATTGTCATCTTTTAAAATAGTTAGCTGTGCATATAAAATATTAAGGTTTGCAGCAGTAATGAAAGGAATGATAGAGACTGGCGATATCAGCCAGTAGCCTCATTTATATAAAGGTCATCACTGCCAACTATAGAGTAAATTAATTGATTCATTGTTATAAAATATATTGCTTTTTTCCCATCAGCACTTGATTTTTTTTTTGTATTTTGGTTAGTCATAAGTGTTGAGAATTGGCTGGTTATAACTTCAGTTTTTTCTCTTTTCATCACTATAAACTGAATAATATTGGGAATTGGGGTTTTGATCGGACAATACAAGCAATATATTCACAAATTGGAGCTGCAACAGTTATTCAATTAATCAATTTGTTGCCAACTATTACAATAGTCTGCAACTATTTTGATAAGCAATTGTTTTTTGTCATTTTTAAGAAGAAAATGTCCAAATTCACTGGTTCTAGCTACTCAAATCTGATCTATATAATCAATAATAAAAATAGTTGTTGGTTGCATCCTTTTTACAAATTGGTCGTTGACAGTATTCTGCAGCTGTTGATCCACACATGACTTCTAAACCATAACATTTCAGAGGTCTACAGCACAGAAGAATAAGCTACATCAGGCATTAGATATACACACAATACTTGTATACTTGGGTCTTCACTTTGGATTTGTTGCTAGACTTATCCTCTAAATTTCGTTTACATTCCTATAAATGCAAGTTATGTCACCAAATAGCAATATGTGACATATTGAGTCCAGATGTGGATGAAGTAACGAAGCTGTGTGTTGACGCATGCAGATAACCACCATCACAGGGTTAACCCGTAATGGTGTCAGACTGAATTAATTATTTTTACACCAAATCTGTAACTCAGTAAATACAATTATTACAAATTATATTATCTTGAAGGAGGGCTGAGGGTTTGTGGTTTGTTTATAGTTTTGTGTGCATGTTCTTTTCGGTTTAGGGTTGGGCTGATCGCTGGTGGCTGACAGTTATTGACCACTGACGCCTCTACCTCGTAACATCACAGTTTAAAAGCCCCCCGATCCACACTTAACACTGGGGGGCACCCTGCCACACACGCACTACCACACACACAGACACACCAATTTGGTATGGCCAGCCCAGATTAAATCTGCATGCCACACAGTAAACCAAACAAAAAAAAAGAAACCCAAAGTACTAACAGATGGGTGAATCGGTACTTTTTTTTAGTGTCCTTTGTCGCCGCCATAATGCAACATGATTTAATCAATATCAGCACACAGCCACGGGATTAACTTTTTTTTCTTTTCCTAAATTCACTGATATATTCTGCAGCTACATTACCATAAAAAATGTTAAAAATATTTTCTATAATAGGATGATCTGCTCAATGAGGTAGCTTAAGCATTGGCTAAATGGAAGGAAAGTAAAGAAAGATCGAGTGAGCGGGAGGGGATGGACTCAAATGTAGAAAAAATAGAAATAGTAACTCAAGATCTAACATACACCTATACATACACGCATACATATAGAAGAAAGTATATTTAAAAAAATTTTAGTACCTTTTTTTTTATAGGAGAAGCCCATATGATGACCGGACGACACAGTGTTCCACTATAGATGGATGACACACATTGTCATATAACAATTCAGTAGACATTGCCCAACCCTAGGTTTTTTGGATGTTACAACCTCTGTGTGTGCGTGTACATGTACTGTGCGTGTACGTGTACTGTGTGTGAACGTAGTACTGTGTGTGTGTGTGTGTGTACACGCAGCCCTTGAGTCTGGCAGAAGAGAGGAGTATGGTTGGCCTGCTATTGTGCGACAAGAGCCCAGCATTATAGTGTGTGCGTAGGTGTGTGCATGTTTGCTCTTGTACACGCCCTTGAGAGATGATGACAGAGTACACAGGCGAGTTGGGTGGGTCCCTGGTGTGTATGTTTGTGTGTGTGTGTGTGTGTTTGAAGAGAGACAGACTGGCAGAGAAGCGGTTTTCCAGTGGAGCACAGAGGAAAGGTTGATCAATAGTTAATGAGATGTAAAGTGAACAGTCACATACCTGGAGGCTGGTGGGGGCTAAATGGTCCTGACACTGTGAAGGCACAACACAGGTGCCATCACTACATGTCTCCCATCAGTGGGTGTGTGTTCTTTACTGGCTGGTAGCTCCACATCACTTCTATTGCTGTTTGGGCTCCGGATTTAAGTTTTGAATTGATGATGAAAACAGACTCGATAGCAGCATGCCCCCACTCAATCGTTTAAAGATTTTGTAATTTGGCAGACAGGTAGTCAAGAACAGCAATTTTGATAATGGAATCATTTAAGTTGTATATCAAGCAAAAACGACAAATATTCTCTGCTTCTCTGATTCTCTGCTGCTCTGCTTCTCAAGTGTGAAGATTTTCTTCGTTCAATTTTTTTTTAATCAATGTAAATGAAACATCTTTGGGTTTTGATTGGTTGTTCGGACCAAAACAGGCAGGAAGACGGACTTTACAGTTACAGCATTTCATCAACCAAACGATTGATTCATGAATCATGAAGAAGAAAATGATCCGATGATGGAAGTAAGCACTAGTTGCAGCCGAAGCTATTATTTGAAACCTTTAGTCATCAGGGCCATTACAATATCCTCTTAAATACTTTCTTGGGCAGAAGCAAACTTGTTTGTCTACATTTTTATTTGAGAAATTAAGAACTTCTTTGATTCTGTAATGTGTGAGGTGATTTTTCGAGGCAGCAGATCAATGCACGTTCATGCATCCCTTCCTATTCCTGCTTTCACTTTACGTGGAAAAAACAAAACGATAATTATACTCTCTGCTCAATGCAGTTTCTGTGGTGATGTTAAAACCTACCAAATTTATACAGGATACATTATGCTTGAAAGAACCTAATGTCACCAGACAGTTATATTAGTGAAATAATAAAAATTAGCTTACTGTAGTGGTAAAAATGCTAACAAAGAAACAAGCATTTTTCCGGAAAAAAATGTCATCTACCTTTTTCTTGTCCAAGTCCCGTATTTAAACTGTTTTTGTCCAACTGTTCAAAGCTTAAAATATTAAGCAAACCATTATAAAATGATAAAAAGGAATAAATTAGTACAATTATAAATAAATGGTCAAAAAATAGTTTGATTAATTTTGTTCAACTGACTGAATAACTCTATCACAAGATAATGTTCAAGAAACCAATATTTTTTTATACCAGTTGGTGTCACTTTCTAATTTATTATGGGTAAAAAGTATAGAATATGGCTATTATTTTATCAGCTGGTATGAACTTATTTAGAAATTCCCCGTTCCCGTCCTGCTCATGTTGATAGAAAATCAATGTTCCCTTAAATTGTATCTCTCTGAACACAATAAAATACTCTCAAAAAATATAAGCAATGGACGAGTACTCTATTTCCAAAAAAAAAAGAATATATAAAAAAGGCTTTGTTCCTTTTTGCAAAATAATCAATGAGGGAATATTGAAAGTAAAAGTGCAAAAACAAACACTGGAAGGGAAAGAGTTGACATTGTTACAATACCCAGTAGCCTGTTTCAAACGTGAAGACTAAGAAGGCAGTTGGCACATTTCTACAAAGTGCAAGATCTTAATTAGATGCTTTGCTGTCTGTAGGTTCTCGTTAGGGAGAGAGTGTGTGTGTGTGTTCGTGTGTGTGTTCGTGTGTGTGTTCGTGTGTGTGTGTGTGTGTGTGTGTGTGTGTGTGTGTTCATGCCTGTGTTTTATTTAGCATTTTTGTGTATGCGTTTGTGTGTGTGCGCCTTGTTTCTGTTTGGCTACATAAATGCAAGGTTAGTGTGTATCCACAAGGGAACACACACACACACCTAAATACTTGCTACGTGTGTGTGTGTGTGTGTGTGTGTGTGTGTGTGTGTGTGTGTGCGCACACGTGCGTGTGTTCACTAGTAGTGCAGCACTGACAGAGCTGTCTGAAGGCTGGCAGGCTGCAGATTTGTAGCGCATTCGGCTGATCATCTTATCTCCTGTCACCGCCAGTGAAAGATTGGAGGAACCGAGCCCACCGTGACACACACACACACACACACACACACACTGTTTTTCTTACTCATTCCTTCTCTCATGCCTTCTCACTCAGACTCTTTGTGTTGCTGTGTCTTTCCCTCCATCCTCCAAGCCTTTCCTCCCTTCCTTTCTCTCAGTAAATGGTGCTGAGCCAAAAACTAATTATTACAGGCAATCATTTCGACATGAAATACCCAATTCCTGCTCACTGCTCTCCTCCCCCCAACCCGCCAAAAAAAAAAAACACTCTTTTATGCTCCTACAGTCACATAATAGTGCCCGTGCAGATGGACACACACACAAACACAGAGTGTAATTTCATTCCTTGAAGTCCATTTTGTGGGGAATGGTTATTGCTTTCTGAGAGCGACCTTGGGGTCTTCCCTCTAAGCACAAGGTGTGTGTTTGTGTGTGCGCGTGTGCATTTGCTATGCAACCTTGTAATGCACGTTGTTCACAATTTCTGGAGTGGTGTGCCAAAAGCAGAGGGCAGATTTTATAGGTAGACAGGTTTTACTTTTTAATTCTCTTTGGTTTGTATATTTATCTGCATGGCTGATGTTCATTTGCTGAAACCAAATCTGTTGGGGTGAATTTATGAATTTGACTTGTTCTAATTAGAGTTACAACTAACAATAATAAATACTAGTTGATTTAATGATTGATGTTTGGTGTTTAGGTTATCAGGGAATATCAGAGAATGTTCAGGGGACAAGTTGCTTGTTATGTCCAAAAGATCTGTGGACCTACCTAGTGATATGATTGAGGGGTAGGTCAACACAGTTTTCAAAATTGTTGCAGATTATTATTTTTTGTTTTTTTTTTGCTGATTCTCTAACAAATAAATCAGTTAACTGTTTCAGCTACAGATCTAATGGTATAAAGGCCTAAATATGCACCCAAGCAAATGCTTACACAGATAGCTGCAGCCACCATTGACGTATAGTAGTTCTACAACTTTGTGGAATCTGCTTGGAGCATGTTGTTCCTCATGTGTGCAGTTACTTTTTAAATAAAGTCAATAACCTATTCAATCAATGTACAAAAAATAATTTCCGATACTTAATTTTTTTAAAATGTATTTTTTGAGCGATAAGAGGAAATGGGGGAGATGGGGAACAACCTGCAACAAGAGCTCCAGCCAGACTCAAAAAGTGAAATTGCTGTTCATGGTTGGCATCTTAAACCCCTCGGCTACCAGGCCGCCCGACCATTTTTAATTTTAACTTTTTAATTGTTCATTTATCAAACAATAAACTTGTGTGCGTATGTACGTGCGTGTCTGGTTGGACTCTGCTCCTCCAAGCTTATCCTAAGTCGTCATAAGGAACACACTCTCAGCCACACACACACACACACAGATGATCAGCGCAGCTGTGTGAGCGACTTCTGCCGAGAGGCAATTCCACTGTAATAAAATCTATAGGGTTGGGTGGGTGGGGTGGGGGTTTAATCCTCACCATTCTCCCTCCACCACCGCCCTCTCCCACTCTTTGAGCTTCTCTCCCTCTCTCCACCCTCGTCCCTCTTCTCCTCAACTGGCTGGCAATGATAAATGAGTCAATTATGTGTGTGTGTGCACGCGGAGCTGGAGAAGGCGAGCGGATGGGGCCGTTATTACCTGTTGCGGCTGGGGGTAATGCTGCGGTATTAATCATATTCTAATTTTCCTCCACCAAACGACCCTCCCACCCCACCACACCACACCTCACCACACCGCCACCCCCTCTATCAATCTATCTGCCGCCCGCAAACAAGTCGGCGTAAACTGCCGAGGGCCCAAATATACTGCCTCTCTAGGGAGGGAGGGGAGGTGTAGGAGGGAGAGCAGAGTGTGTTTCTGAGAGAGATGCAGACGCAGACAAGAGAGGTGTTTGTGTGCTTGGACCTGTTACACAAACACATTTAGAGATATGCATGTGTGTCTGTTTGCAAATCCAGCCATTGGCGTTATCCAATTTTAGAGGATGCCCGGGACTGGTTTGGGTGTGTGGAGAGACAAGTAGACACAGAGGAGAGACCGAAATATAGGACACATGGGAGAGGTGTTTGGCTGCTATCATCTCAGAGGTGTGTGTGTGTGTTTGTGTGTGTGTGTGTGTGTGTGTTTGTGTGTGCGCGCGCGCATAGATGCATCTATGCAAAGGCTGCGGATCACACTCATGATCCCCCTAAACATGGAAAGAGAGGAGTGATTATTTGGATAAAAGAGGGGAAAAAAAGGACGTATTTACATTTTCGGAGTAGAATTGGCACTTTTGACCCACTTAAAGCAGATGCTTCGACTTCAGGGAAAGTTGCCAAAGTGCACTGTTGAATGTGAAAGTGGGGGGATCGGACAGACGGGCACATGGCTGGGCTGGTAATTGGGGAAGCAACAAAATGAGGAGGAGTGAGAGGACACATGGAAAGATTGAAAATTGTCCAGAGAAAGGGAAAGAGAGAGAGGCGCTTTGGATGTGCCTGCCTGCAGTCTTGGCTGGATTTCAGGCTCCAAGCGTGACTTTGTCTATTTCTGCTCTGCTCTGAGGTGATAATGGGCTGTCAGCACCCCAGTCACCCTGCTGCCTCTTCCCCCACTGAGTGTGAGAGAGGCAGAGAGGGAAAGAGGATGAGAGTGAGTGAGTGAAAGAGTGAGCGAGTAATTTGTTGTCATGTTGCTAATTCATGGTGTATTTTTATACATAGCACAATACAATTCAGAGCTAACCAACTTTATTTTTCAAACTGTTTTCTTTGTTGCAGTTTGAAAATGGAATGTGAGAAACTGGCCACAGAGAAGACTGAGATCCAGAGACACTACGTTATGGTGAGACACACACACACACACACAGAGCCCATGCCTCTCTGCATTCTACCCACAACAAGTGCACTGCCAAGTCCGCTGAATCCCTTTCATCTGCTAACAGCTGCCAAACAACACCCACCAAAAACCACACACAAGACCACACACACACACAGCCATACACACACATATTATAGGGTTTTTGAATAAACAGCACTTACATGGGCGTGCAATCTTATGCTTGTTTGCAAGTGTATCTTTATGTGTCTAGATATGTACTCATGCGCTGTGTGACCACATCTGTCCTGGGTTGTGAAGGGAACCTCATCCTCTTTTGGAAGTGGGCTTATAGCAGCACTGATTCATATTCTTCTTTGAATTAAATCAAAAACTGAGTGGTCAAAGCACAAAAAGTATTGACCATTTCTTCTGATGCTGCTGTAACATATTCAATATTTCATTTGTTAAATGTAAAAACAGGTTTCATGAATTATCTATTTATTGTTCTAAAGTAAAGTTTAATAAAAACACATTTTAGTATTGGTACTGAAAGTGAGGTGACATTTCAGCATTAATTCAAATTTTAAACAATGTCCAACAATGTGTTTATCCTGAAATATGTCATTACTTCAAGCTTAATCCTATTTAAAAATTAAAAAAAGAAATTTAAGTTTGATACAATGATTAGGCAATTTATCAATTAGCTGATTGGCAAAAATGGCAACAATTAAGAAAAAAAGCTTGGTTCAAAAGCTTCAGCTTCTTAATTGTAAAAAATAATATCTGGGTTTATATGAATTTTAAGATGTGCACAGTAGACTGTTAAATGTACAACATAAGAAATTAGATGTGATCTTGGGAAGTTCCTATGGTTTTTTCCCCCCTCCTGTTATTATAGGATATGCTTTATTAATAGCAGCCCTGTACCCGGTGAGCTGACTTCTCGTTTTTTTTTTTTAAACAACTGAGACACTGGTTGTCATCTCCTCCCGCTCAGTTAGTGGTTTGTGTGATCCCATGCTGCGTCTCATCGCTAAGGACAGAGGAAGTCAAAGAACTGAACATGTGACCACATGGGTGATTGTTTGGATCCCAGAATGATTTCTGAGAATCTGGGCAGCAATCAAATAACGGGCACCCACCTTTCTTCTCTGCAGATCATTCAGGTTTTTTGGTGAGGGGCTAAAGAAAAGGCTAAATATCATTTTTTTTTCAGTTTTTTAAGCATTCAAATCTTTAGCCTTGATCTACCTGTGATCAGAGTTGCACACTGACACCCACCACAGCTGACTGAGTGTTGGCTGCCCAGATGTGCCTAAAAAAAAAAGCTATGTGGCAATCTTGGCACAGAGTGGGGTCTTGTGGGGGGATTGAAGTTTTAGTGGTGGTGGGGGGGGGATCTGGCATCGAGCACAGGCCAGGTCTCCTTTACTGGCTGATGGTTTGGGGGAGTTTGGATGTTGCTAAGCAACAGACGAAACTTGGCACACCGACCGCCAAGCAGAACTGCCAGCTGCCAGGAAAGGCGTCTTTTTTTTTTTTTTTTTTTTTGGGAGGCACACAGACAAACATACACAGAAAGAGGAGCACACATACCAAGAACACACAAAGCCCATAGATACACACGCCTACACTGTTGTAGACTTGTGCATGCTAACTGCCAGTGTACGATGTCTGGAGACTAGGGTTGGACGATGCAATCATTGATAGCTGCCAGTCAATGACCACGGAGCCCTCTACCATTGTAACACTGCGATTTATAAAAGTACTTTTATAGGAGTAGCGCCCATTAGACGACCCCCCATTTATCACCATCTATCGCAATGTTTCATTGTGGACGTCGTCCTTTGCCAAAACATAGCCCAACCCGATTGGAGAGAGAGGACCCCTGCCATCTCCTCTTCCATCCTGCCAGGATGTTGAGGCTGCCCAACTGCCAATCTCCTCTCTCCTCCACCAGCCACGCTGAAAAGCAAATCTCAGCCTGTCACTCCTCGAGGCATCTGACTTTAAAATGCTTTCCCTTTTCGTCCCCTTCTGAAGGTAGAGACAGACAGAGAGGAAGGGAGAGACCCTCACTTGTCTCTTTCTGTGGCAATCATCTCCGCCTACGTTTCCTCATGGCTCCTTGTACTTTGGGATAAAAGCCAGGGTCAAACAGCACACATTAAACATGATTATTGCAATAAATGTCTGTCACCTTCTTCTGCCCGGCGACTATTTCCCTGCCTTGCTCCTGCTTTTTGGCTTCCGAAGAGCGCCTCCGGGCCATTTTTAGTGCCATTGACTTTCAGCAGAATCAAGGTGAAATTAGTGGCGATTTAGGGACATATGGACACTTCAGAGTACACATGCTCGGTCTGGCATCGTCTGAAACTGGGATTTTTCTTTTGAGTGCTTTTGAATTGAATTTATTCCCGTAAAAGAAACAAGTTGCCATTTTATGTGAATATAACTTCACTCACGAGTAATGGTAGGAATAACATTTTTGAAGACCAACAAAAGTCTTCATCAAAAGAAAATCCGGTCCATTAAGTTTAGTTGTTTTCATCACTTGCATTTATTTTAATTTCATCAGTTTAAGCTGCTGGGATACAATTGACTCCCACCATTCATCACAGATTCAAAATAGTATCATAAAGTGACGTATAATGATTCACATTAAAATTTCAGTATATATTTGTTTTCATTCTATTCCATAAATAGAGGTGAATGATTGCAGAAGTTGAAATATTGTATATTTTATGTACAATATTAATTTAGTTGGGATTAATAATGCATTACCAGCTGGTTCGTATTCATATTAGAATGTTTACATCTGTAGAGATTCATATTTCTACTTATATCCACACAGGTGGTAATCGACATATTGCTTTACCTACACCACACACACACACTTTATAGCTGGTTGACTATATATATATATATATATATATATATATATATATATATATATATATATATATATATATATATATATATATATATATATACACACACACACAGTCTAACTGATCTCTCTCTGTTTCAGTATTATGAGATGTCCTATGGCCTTAACATCGAAATGCACAAACAGGTGAGTGAACTTCAACTCTTGCTCTCTCTCTGCATTGTCATGTCTCTCACCCTTCTCTCAGAACTCCTGCCTCCGAAAGCTTTGCATTATTCTCTTGCATTATTATCTCTGCCTTTTTTCTTTTGCCCCATTCGGCCTCGCTCTCTTTCTCTACCACTGTAATGGCAATCCTGTCTCTGATGGACCTATATAGGGGCGTTATGCTGTGGAGGCGTTAATAGGATCCACAAACAGAATTCATTTCTCTGCCACAGACACACAGATGAGAATCCTCTGCCCTTCCCCGAGCTCCCACAACAGCTTCCCCGCTCGCCCGTCATAAATCCCTGTCTGTTACCGCTCCATCCCTCCCACTCCTGCCCTGCTTCTCTGCACCCTATCCCTTTCTTCCCTATCCCTTCAATCGCTTTCTTACTTTGTCTTTTTTAACACTCCTCTCTCTTAATCTCCATCCCTGTCCCTGTCTCCCTTTTTTTCCATTGATTTCTCTCTTCTTTTTTTTTTTTTGCACATGCTCCCTCCACCCATGTCTCCTTGCAGACATACAGTTCATGCTGAATTTTACTTTAAATCAGGTCACTTCTCTCTCTCTCTCTCTCTCTCTCTCTCTCTCTCTCTCTCTCTCTCTCTCATCTTGCTTTTGACACGTCACTGCCACTCAACCCCCCCATCCCTTCTACATCCCCCAATCTCGATTTTCTTCCCCCGCCTTCCTTCTGTTTCTTCTTTCTGTCTATTTCTTCTTTCCCTCCCACATCCTTGGTTCATTGTCTGTCATTTCCTCAACCCAATCTACCCTTT
Organism: Lepturacanthus savala; assembly: GCA_030544235.1. NCBI lineage: Eukaryota > Metazoa > Chordata > Actinopteri > Scombriformes > Trichiuridae > Lepturacanthus > Lepturacanthus savala. The sequence goes on from CM060481.1 coordinate 17,539,455, forward strand.
TCCTCCTCTCCTTCCTCCGCCTCTTTTCATTTCCCCTCTCCCATTTTGTCCTCCTCTCTTTATCCTCGTTCTCTCAATTGCTCATGTTCTCTCTCTCTCTCTCTCTCTCTCCCTCTCTCTCCCTCTCTCTCCCTCTCTCCCTCTCTTTCTCCTGAAGATGTCATTTAGTAGTTGGAGTTCTCTAACAAGAGATCATTGTGTCTCCCTTGGGGTGGGGGGTGATGGATTCAGAGGATGGAGGGAAGGGAGGGGCGGTGGGGGGAGCATGCTGCTTGGCTGAAAAATTGAGAGTGCAGGGAGGGAGGGATGTGGGCAAGCAAGAGGAATGAGAGAGAAAGTGCATGAGAGAGGAAGAACGAGAAAAGGGAGGGGTGGAAGTTCAGTCTGGCATCAATAAATCACTTAAGAGAGAGAATGGGATGGGGAAAGTGTGTGTGTGTGTGTGTGTGTGTGTGTACACAAAGGTGTGCACACGCACGCGCACATGCATTCCCTCTCTCTTTCTCTCACACACATACAGCAAAGTCTAGCTGTCAACAAGACAAACAGCCTGTGGCCATAATGATGTTGTCATGATCTCTGCATGCATATCATTACTGGCTCTGACGGCCTTGTTGAGCCTGCCGCTAAACATGTTTTTGTGTGTGTGTGTTAGACATCACTTTGGCAGAGCTTGTAACACTGATTATTGCACTAATACGGGGAAGGGAAAATGGAACAAGGGATGGACAGAGAGTGGTAAATGGAGTGAGGTGGAAAGAAAGATGAAGAGGAGGAGGACAGAGATGGAAAGAGAGATGATGGGGAGGGAGGGAGGGAGGGAGGAAGGAAGAGTTGTCTGTTGGCTGTGTAGTAGAGCAGATCGAGACAGACACACACCCACAGCAAGAATCACTGACCCCCAGCAGGAAACACACATGCACACGCGTGCACACACACACACACACACACACACACACACACACACACACTCACTCAAGCATGCAGAATGCAAACACACAAGCAGACGAACACACGCAAGGACACATCAAAATCGCTCTCTCTCTCTCTCTCTCTCACACACACACACACACACACACACTGTGTGGGCTGACTGTGGCCACAGCAGATGCTGTCCATGAATATTTTAGCCAAACTCCCTGGCAGAGTTTCCATTTGCATGGACCAGATGTAAGCAGCTGAAATATTTACCACACTGGCCCTGGGAGAAGCAGGCCACAGCTATTCTGTGTGTGTGTGTAACATTTTATGAGTGCATGTGTGTGTTTTCTTTTTATTTGTGCTCAAACTTGGCTCTGCAAGTATTTGTGTGTGTGTGTGTGTTTACTCATCAAAGTGACAGTATCTTTATGGCTGGACTGCAGCAGCAGGGTCCTACAAACACAAAAGTCCATAACGAACTGACTGAGTGAGGAAGTTTCACCATTGGTCAACTGAAGACAAGCTTCCTAGTATCCAGTTTGTCCTTTTTTTAACTTTTCAAACAAACTTCTCTTTATAACCCATGGCTGAAGGTTGACCAATGATGTAACTTCACAGGTTTGCCTACTGTCACTTGCCACTTCCTGTATCTGTTGTTTCAAATTAAAAGCCCTCCAGGATTTCATTCATGGTCCAGCCACATACTAGAGTTTGATGTTGTCTTGTTTTTCCTTCTTTCAGACGGAGATTGCCAAACGGTTAAACGTGATCTGTGCACAGCTCATCCCATTCCTGTCACAGGAGGTGGGACATGCACACACACACACACACACACACACACACACACACACACACAGGGTGTGTCCTAAATGCATGCCGTTCTCTCTCCTGTCTGCACATGCATACACACACAATAAGTAATAACACACACACACACAGACAAGCAGCTGCAGATGGACAGAACTTCAAAGAACATTCGTTTTCCCCGATGGCCAAATGGCTGAATGTGTTCACATGACTCCCAGAGCGAAACAAAGATCAACATTTCAAATATGCTGTTTGTGAAAGTATGAATATTTTTTCATACTTATTAGGATATGTTGCACCAATTCAATATTAATTCAGCATACAGAAATGAAGTTTTAAACCAAAGTATATGCACTCACTGACCTCTCGGTTTGTTTCACAGCATCAGCAGCAGGTGGTCCAGGCTATGGAACGCGCCAAACAGGTGACCATGGGGGAGTTAAATGCTTCGATAGGGGTACGTGGGCTCCCCCCTCTGCCTCATAGCGTGTGTACTTTATCCTCCCATATATTTATTTTTCCTCCCTTTCTTTTCTTTTTGAGGCATCCTTTAGCCCACTCTAAAATATACAAATTTTATTTTAATACAATGTATTTTTGTTTTTATTCAGGTGTCCTTACTAGGAGCTTGAGCAACTCTAAAACCTAAAGCAGTAAATTATTGGTCTCAACAGATGTCCCAATAATACTTTAGCTTTCCATATTTGTCCCTTTACCTCCCAATAGACTATGTATCTAGCTGCAGATTTACCCCTTTTCAGAGCCACTGCCCTGACATCTGCATTCCTCCTTTCGTGCACATTGCAGCACTCACTTCTCTTTGTTCCCCTCCTTCTTTTCTCCTCTTGATCTCTTCCTGTTAAGCCATTTCCTATAGTGCTTGTAAGTCACCCAGATCTCTTTTTCTTCTGCCTCCTTGTCCTTTTTCCTCTTGTGCTCTTCTTCTCTACAGCAGCAGCTTCAGGCCCAGCACCTTTCCCAGCACGTCCAGGGTTTGCAAATGGGTCCACACCCATCAGGACTGGCCCACCCCGGCCTGGCGCTCGGTGGAGGGTCTGGCCTCCTGGCCCTCTCTGGAGCTCTGGGGGCTCAGCTGGCTGCCAAGGATGAAAGGGCGCACCTAGAGGCGGCAGCAGCCGCAGCTGCTGCAGCGGAGCACCACAGGGGTACGGGAACATTTTAAAATGTTTAACTTTTTGGGTTCTTAAAGCAAAAAGAACTTTTTCAAGATGGGATTTTTAGAGCCAGGACGAGAGTCTCAGAGATGGAAACGTCTAGCTAAGGTGGGAGTAGAGTAAACACCAGAGCTTGGTTTGATGGATTCTGATGATTGGCTTTGCTTTTGGGCTTTTGGCAGGGTACACGAGTGCTGCTGATAATAACACTCCTCAGGGATATTTTTCCACTGAGTCATCAACTGTAGAGTGATGTAAAGTGATGGGATTATGTTTTGTATGTGTGTGTGTGTGTGTGTGTGTTGTCCTCTGCCTTGGCCTGGTACCTGGATTTTTTGGGTGCTTCTGCTTGGAAACAGATCGTGAAGCAGGACCGGTGAGTACAAATTCTACTGTATACATCTGGTAGACACATTTAAATAACCCCTCCCCATTTTAATCATTTCATAGATTTCAAAAATAATAGTTGTACATGAGAAGGAAATGGTGAATGTCAGAGTACAGAAATGTCTTCATTACAATTTCTGGTCATATTTCTGCAGTTTACAACAGATTTGCACTGCTTGCATGCTTTTTGATTGTCCTAGTCATGCTTGTATAAAAAACACATGGCTCTTAGACCGCAAGATTAGTCACTGATGCTGGACTGGGTATGATTCAAAAACGTTAAAATTGTGTCAAAACTGGTTTAAAAGATAAAGTGCCTCAGTGCCAAAGCATTGAAACTGCTCCAAAGTCCTTTCTCTCTCTCTCTCTCCCTCTCACTCCTACGCTGGACGATCGATGCAGGCTGATATTCCTTCACATTCATCTCTGCAGCTTATGAGCTTGACATGATTTATGCAGTCCCTCTCACCTCATTATCACCCTCTTCCTTCCTCTCTGCCCTCACTCCCTTTGCTCTTTGCCTTGCTCTCTTTTTTTCATTCCAATCTCCCCCTGCTCCTTCCTCTCTGCAGAGCTCTCTGTCCAATGGGGACAAGGGTCGTGCAGCAGACTACCTCAGCAACGGCAAGAAGAGGAAAGCTGATGAGAAGGAGTTCATGACGGACTATGTGAGGATGCTTTCATAACACGTTTAAATAATTAAATATTCCCCCACAAATCCAGCTCAGTCCTCATCAGATAAGACCACTGGAGTCTGTGTAGTGGCAGGCAAGCGGACCTCGGAGTCCTGCTATCTTTGTAGACAGTAATTGAAATATTCACACTCTCTGCTGTCATTACTGTATTTAAAAAGTGTCATTTATTTATTGAAGTTATTGTGGGAGGGCAGATGAATTCAGGATTGTATGGGATTCATTTTAGAAGGATGAGGGATAAATAAATTGTGTATTATGGTTAATTGTTCAAAATTATTGCTTTGCTAAGAAAAAATGCATGGAGAAAAAAAAAACTTTACTTCCCATCAGGCAATGACATATTATCAACTTAGAATGTATGATTTCCTCTATTTAGAGTAATGGAAGGAAATATCATCAAAAAAGTACAAAAAATAAAACTATTCAAATGTCTACCTCTGCCAAAAACAACAGGCTTACACACACATCAAGTGTGTTTGTTGTATATTTCTACATGTGATCTACATACATCACACCTCTAAACTCACCATCTCTCTCTTTCTCGCAGGGAAGCGATGCGGATAAGAGCGATGATAATTTGGTGGTGGATGAGGTTAGTAGGTGCCCGCCGGCCTCCTTTGGCATCACTTCACATCTTTCATCTGCATACATCATGTAAACACGGCAGAATAATAATGCTGAATAATAACGCTAACAATAACACTCTCCTGTCCTCCTCCACCTCTGCCTGCATCCCGCTCACCAACGTACACCATCACGAAGCACATGTGCACAAACAGTTGACTGCAATAACGTCGGAAAGTAGAGTTGGTCACCCAGCAGTATTAAAGGATGGCTTCACTAATGTTCAAACGTGTCAACAATCTGGTGCCTAAAAGGTTTTGCACGCTGTAATATGTCCTCCTGTCCATACCAACTGTTAAAATATCCACTCCGAATAAACTTGGCCCTTGTTTTGAGCAAAACTCATAACATCTAAATATAATGACACTTCAAGTGTCTGATTTTATCAAATAAAGTGAATTATTTTATTATGTACACTGTCCTGTTCATCTGCAGTTATTTATCAAAAAGACAGAATTTGTCACTAAAAAGACATTCAAATATATTTCCCTCATCCCTCATGAAAATTCAATATGCAGAGATCCTTTAATCTACATTTAATGGCCAATATGAGAAGGAGGAATGATTACAGCAATAAAAACATGGGTCAGTTTTTGTTTTGGCACCAAACTGGTGTTTTAGGACAGACTTGGGGGGAGAATGTAAAACCTGTCTTTTCACAAAAGTAGAAAACAGTAATCAGCATATAAGTGATTATTTTTGACATTGACAGGAATAATGAAAGAAAAGCAATATCCTATGTGCAAAAAATAAAAGTGACTGAGCCTAAAGCTTTTGCATTGATGTTTTGGTGGATTTTGTTGTGGTGCCAGGCAGTGATTCCTTTTATGTTCACTGCAGTAAGTTTGGAAAAAGAGGACGAGTTGGGTAATTGGCATGAGCATTTATTCACCATGGGTGAACAGACTTAGAAAAGTGACACCTACAGAAAATCAAACTTAATCAAAACCAGAGGAGAAAGTGACACAGGTTGATTTCCAGGAGATTGCATTTTAGTTTTTTATAACAATGAAGCATTACAAACATTTGTTGTAGTAAAGTTTTGTGTTTTGAATCCAGGACCCATCGTCCCCTCGCAGTGTGCAGTCCTACTCGTCCAGGGAGAATGGTTTGGACAAGATGCCCCTGTCTCGTAAGGACGCCCCCCCACAGGCCAGCCCCACCTCCTTGGCTTCCTCCAGCAGTGCCACCTCCCCATCTCGTGGCAAGGAGCCCCCGCAGGTACCACACACACACACTTTAACATCTGTATTAACACGGTATGCATATCCCCATCCAGTTCACTAACCCCACACATAGAAGCCAAAAGATAAATATTTGACCTACCTATCCAGACACACATGGTATGTTTCAGTATAGGACATCAGCGTTTCTGTGCTGTCAGCACACTCTGCTGTTTTGTTCAAGGTCAATAGTTGGCCTCAGTTATTATGCTGTGTATTCAACATCCCGCACACACTCAGTCTGGGGGCTGCTGACATCCCACCGCGCTCCTCAGGTCCCATCTGCTGTCAGTCATCCTCACTGTCATTCTCTTGTTGTTTGTGCCTTTCTTTGTTGTTCCTCTTCCTCCTGACTGGCTCTGTCCTTCACTGTTGACTGACCCCCCTTATCCCCTCATTTATCTGAATCTAAAGACTTTCTCTGGGAGTCTCTCTTCATTCTAAATTCGTTTTCTTTCTTCACCTTCCCTCCAGAGAGAGAAGTCCAGTACTCCTGGCATGAAGCCAGGCACCCCCATGTCTCAAGAGTCAAACACCCCTGGACCCAGCGGGCCCCCCCAGTTCCGACCCGTCTCTGGCAAGCCTGGTGTGGACCCCCTAGGTAAGCGCAGACCACAACCTTGCGTTTTCTTGCTTCTGTACAATATCATCTGAAGGAACTTGCAAGCTTGTTATACTTTAAGATAACACTTGGCTCTGAAACTGAGGAAAAATAATAATAATTATATATATATATATATATATATATATATATATATATATATATATATATATATATATATATATATATATATATATATATAATATTAGTGTGTTTGTATATGTTGTTCATGAGAATTAAGACTCATGAATCTGCAGCCCCTCCGCTCAGGGACATGAGATATTATACACTCTACACACACACATTGCACACGGGGGATCAATTAAAAATATGAATCAGCATTTGCAGAGATGGATTTTTAGTGTGCACTGGCTTTTTCTACATGTAGTGATTCTATCAACATCGGGCGGTGGTAGTTGGTATGGGTGTCAGCCAGCTCCCCGCCACCGACCACCATCTGGACTTAATAAGCAGCTGTGGGCAAAAAATATTCAGCGCGCCTCAATTTTTAAATGGAAAGATTAGGAGAGGTGATGGACTGTGACTGTGAGCTGCTTCATAATGAGCGTCCATCTATTCCACTCTTTCTCTCTCTTTTTTTTTTTTCTCTCATATCACCTGTAAGCTCCCCTGCTGCTTGCACACACATGCACACGCACATACATTATGCATGCAAAGCACTCGCAGATGCACCTACATGCCCAGACATGGATATCGGAGACATTAATGAGCGCACACACACATACACTCCTGTCTCGCTGCAGTCAGCTATGGTGGCCAGCAGGGGTCAGTAGTGGTCCAGTACTGCAGTCGGCGGTATTGTCCTGTTTGTCGTAGCAGGCGGCAGCTTCTCCGCAGCCCGTCAGTCACAGCCATCTCACACACTGACAGGACCGGCAGAGTCACTTCAATAAGACAAGAAGCTTATTCCGGCCTTTGCATAAAGTGATATATAAAGCCCTCCGAATGACTGACGTACGATTTTCTTTCTTTGATCAATAATTTGCTCAATTAGATAATTCACAACAAATGAGCTCCAGGGGCTACTACCCGCAGGTCTGGCAAAGTCTTTCAAAGCGTTTATTTAGTTTTCCTCAAAAGGGGAAAAAAAGGCCTTAAGGTCTTAATTTAATTCATAACAGTTTTAGATATTTTTTCTGCCATAGGCAGAAATGTTTTTTTTTGCAGAATTTAACTAGAAAATCCCCAATTATATCATTCCATACCTCTGAACTTAAAGGAATAATTAATTTGTATGAATCATTTTTAATTGGTTAATCCATCCATTCGTCTCCTGCTGCTTATCCACACCCCAGTCATGGTTAATCGTAATTGGTTATATTATTGGGAATGATGATTATATACTGCCAGGGAAAGAATGCATTCAAATATGGCATTGCTTTCACATTACATTTGGTAATTAATTCTAGCTCTTATCATAGCTAATGTTTTTTAGTGATATCTACTTTGACCACGAAACAGGTATTAAATATCATTCTATGTGGTGTTAGAAAGTCTTGAATTAGGCTTGAATAAGCTGCAGAAACCCTGAACCCTCTCTCCTGTTTCTCTTCCTCCAGCTCTGGGTCTGAGAAACCCCCTGGCGGTGCAGGGAGCGTACCCACCGGGGGCTTTTGGCCTGCCGCCTCCGGGGGTGAACGGGGACCTGCCCGGGGCGGCGGGCTACGGAGCTGGACTCCACTTGGTCTCCCCCCAGATGAACGGCGCTGCAGCAGCAGCGGTGGCAGCAGCCGCCGCAGGCTACGGACGATCCCCTGTGGTGAGCTAGACGTGCCACAGATAATTTGTCTTCTCAGTGTCACTGTCGTATGTAATACCTCAGCATATAAACCCGTCAGACAGGGCAGCAGCGGGATATATATGGAAAAGCAGCAAGTGTTTTAGAGGGAGAGCTATAGGAAGGGGAGGCCGCATTGTCATTTATCATTAAGAATCTATGACCTTGGCTCTTGAAAAGTCTCTTTGCTTTTATATCATCTCATTTTATCCTGATCTTTTATCCACTAGCGTCTCTGTGTTCCTCTCTTTTTTCATGAGTGCACTCTGCAATATATTTTTAGGTGTTTTTTTTTTGTTTTTTTTCTTCTTACATTGGGTATCTGTGTCTTCCAGGTGGGCTATGAGTCTCCACACCCGCACATGAGGGTCCCCGGGCTGCCTGCCAGCCTGCAGTCGGCCGCCTCCGGAAAACCGTGAGTTTCCTCTTCGTCTGCTATCACCCCAATCTTCACCTGTTCCATTATTATCTGCACTAAAACACTCAGGCTCCTCACGTTTCAGTTACAACACCAGAAGGCGACAGACAAGACAAACAATGAAAGATGAAAGAAATCTTTCCTCCAGAACTCCGTTAGGTCAAAATATAGGGCACCAAAACTCCTTTGTTGCGCTTCTACATGCAGAACTTGTTTTCATTCTTAAAGTGCTTGGAAAAAATGTTTTTAAGACGCATTTCCTTCTATCACTGGCTCCACTTGACTTTGTTGTCTGGAGTATTTTTCTTATTTATGCAGTGAAAGTAGCTAACATGACGTCACAGCACTTTCAAGACATCTGTGTGGAATGCAGGATTTCTGTTATCCAGACATCAACAGTAAATGTCAAGTTTTAGTCTCAATCCCTTAAAAGTAATTTGGGGAAAAATGCTGACATCACTAAATTGAAGGAGATGATGTAGGCATAAGGAAAAATGCCAAAATACACAAAAACGTTTAAACAGTATTAAATGGTACTCATAAACGTCCTGTCTGATGAAGTGTTTAATGCTGCAGCGTTTAAACACTTGTATTCACTCATTTGGTTCCTCTCTCTCCTCTCCAGCGCCTACTCGTTCCACGTGAGCGCTGACGGCCAGATGCAGCCGGTGCCCTTCCCCCCCGACGCCCTGCTGGGCCCGGGAATCCCTCGCCACGCCCGGCAGATCCACACCCTGAACCACGGAGAGGTGGTGTGCGCCGTCACCATCAGCACCTCCACGCGCCACGTCTACACGGGAGGGAAGGGCTGCGTCAAGGTGTGGGACATCAGCCAACCAGGAAGCAAGAGCCCCATGGCCCAGCTGGACTGTCTGGTGAGACACGAGGGAGGGAGACGGATGTTTGTAGACTTGCACCGCTACATGTTGTGTCTCATATGTTGCTTTGCATGTAAAAACGTGCTTTATAAGATGAATTTCCTTTATGTTGTTGCTAAATCCTCCAGCATTTTTATCCACTGCTGTGATATAGCGCTAACATCGCTATTAACTCTGTGCTGGTCCCCTTGTTGTCAATAATACCATAAATTACCAAATAATAGGCGAGTTTCCCTTAACTAGCGCGTCCCCTTTAAACGCCGGGGGGAAAAAAAGATGACATGACCACTGATGCTGCACTTTTTTCTACTTCATTTTTTTCTGAAAGTGCCTTGGTCCTGACCGTGTCATTGTCATGGTCAAATGATGTTAAAGAACACCCTCTCTCTCTAATATTGCTAAATTGTTGATCGCCATGGCTCCGGTGTCCAAAAAAAAAAAAAAAGCATGAAATGAAATTCAAACTTTCTGTTGTAAAATATGCAGAGGAAAACTCTGGAGATACAGCTGCAAAAAAAGATTTGAGTAAATTACCAAACCACATTTTTCCAACTTTGCTGAGCAAGATTTTTGTCAGGAAGGAATTATTTGTCTGTCCTAAATTGCCGCCTGGTCTCAAATAAACGCGTGATCTGTTAAACAACTGAAACAAATGCCCAGGCTATTATTCGGTAATTTACGGTATTCAGTTCTCCAATTCTGTCTGTGTACAAAAATCTCTTTCTTTACACGTTCCATGTTTCTTCTTGTCCAATCAGAACAGGGATAACTACATCCGTTCCTGCAAGCTGCTTTCCGACGGGCGGACCCTCATCGTTGGTGGTGAGGCCAGCACGCTGTCAATCTGGGATTTGGCCACGCCCACCCCTCGCATCAAGGCGGAGCTGACATCGTCAGCTCCCGCCTGCTACGCTCTGGCCATCTCCCCCGACAACAAGGTCTGCTTCTCCTGCTGCAGCGACGGCAACATCGTCGTCTGGGACCTTCACAACCAGACCCTGGTCAGGTGAGAGGAGCAGAGGGAGGCTGCAGCTTCCTGTGGTCCAATGAGGAGAGGAGGTGGAAAGAAAAGTTACTGGATTCCGGATACACAGCTATAACAGGGAAAACATGGGCATATTAAATTGAGAAACAGGCAGCTTTTTACTATATTTCCGAATGTCTTTTTTTTTTTTTGACTATTCTTTGAGGACCACACCAGGTGTTTTTGCACTAGTCAGACAAACTAGCTGCTGTTGTTGCTGCCAGACGTTTCCCAAAGCAACAGCACATCTTTTAGATTTGTAGCATTTAGCCAAACTCCATAACTTACACATTTCCACAAGTCATTCTAGTTTTCTTTTTGGTGCAACTTTTATCCTGGGACTGAGAAGAAGATAAGAGAGAACCAAACTTAAGGCCCATTTATGTGCTTTTGCATCAAAGTTGAAGCTCTGGTGTGTTTTCCTCCCTGCAGGCAGTTCCAGGGCCACACAGACGGAGCGAGCTGCATCGACATCTCCAACGACGGCACCAAGCTGTGGACGGGAGGGCTGGACAACACGGTCCGCTGCTGGGACCTCAGAGAGGGACGCCAGCTCCAGCAACATGACTTCACCTCGCAGGTACACACACACACACACACACACATACAAAAAGAGCAGTAGAATACTGAAAAGTTCCTATAGATTATTAACCCTGTTCTCCACATGCTTTTTCTCTCTTCCTTCCTTTGCCCCCTGTCCTCTCTTCCCCTCCCCGCCTCCAGATCTTCTCTCTGGGTTACTGTCCGACAGGCGAGTGGCTGGCTGTTGGAATGGAGAGCAGCAATGTGGAAGTCCTGCATGTTTCCAAACCGGACAAGTACCAGCTTCACCTCCACGAGAGCTGTGTTCTCTCCCTCAAGTTCGCTTACTGCGGTACGTCCACACACACACGTCCACACTGCACAGATTAATGATTTGGTTACATCACATTACCTGAGGGTATTTAATCACAGGGAAGCAGAACAAGTCTCTGCTTCTCTCATTATTCCGAAACAGTTTCTTCCTCCTCTGCCACTTTACAAAAGCGGCGCCTCCTTTCCGCCTCGTTCATATCTCTCCTCCTCTGAGGCTTTATCTGCTGATGGCTGCGTGTGCTTTATCCTGTAGGTAAATGGTTCGTGAGCACAGGCAAAGATAACCTCCTGAACGCATGGCGGACACCTTACGGATCCAGCATATTCCAGGTAGACCGACAAACACAGCACTTTACAACCATAAAAGCCTTTTAGTTTAACAACTTAAAATAACTTATTTTTCATATGATGATGTGACAGGTATTTTCACAACATTATGAAGTTAATTTGTCAACTTCTTATTTAAGGATTGTTTTGGGACACATACTTGTTTTAATTTAACCAACATGTGATTATTTTATTATTTTTTTTCTCTCTAACATCTTCTCTCTCTCTGTGTTTAGTCGAAGGAGTCTTCGTCAGTTCTCAGCTGTGACATCTCCCCTGACGACCAGTTCATCGTCACCGGCTCAGGGGACAAGAAGGCCACAGTCTACGAAGTTATTTACTGAACTCTGATTGGCTGAGGGGAAAAAAAATAAAGCAAACTAATAATCAGGGGGCGGAGCCAAGGCTCCCTTCTGCACCAATGACTGTACAGAGCATCGGTGGCATGGAAACAAGAGACACTCAACTCGTACTTTGTTGTTTTGTTTATGTTTGTGAAAGAAATGAGAGACAGTGAGAGAGTGAAACAAGGGGGCACAAAGTCACATCTCTGGAAAAGAAACAAATTTTTGAACTTTGTTTTTAATGCTCTGAGAACGCTGGTTAGTCTATAGCTGCGCAATTGTGGGATTCCTCCAAAGAACCTTTGTTTTTGTTCCTTTTTTCCCTTTTTTTTAACAAAATAAAACCTCTGTAGTGAACAAGAAATTAGCAAAAAAAAAAAAACGTATTTTTTTAGCCTTTGAATTTTTCGTAAGCAGTTGGACCACATCGAGAGGATTAGACGAAAGGAAAATGACAGACGTGGGACAGAGGAAGTGTGGGAAGGGTTCGGGGTGGGCTAAAACTCTTTAAACGGAAAATACGGTGTATATTCTGTGATTGAGAGGAGGAAAAAAAAAAGTCTGCTTGGCCTGGTCCGGTCCGGCTCAGTCCACAGCACAAGGCGGCCGCACGGGGCAGCAGATGTGTGGCAGATGTCAGGATGATGTGCTCTGAGGTTCCAGCTGTGTTTTTTTTTTTCTTTCTTCTCCTGATTAAGTTTCAGCAGCAACATGATTGTATCATCTCCAATTCATACATGACAGGACCGGGCTCGGTTTCCTCTAAAGTGACCAGAGACTCTTTGTTCCTTTTATGTGTTTTTATTTTTTTTTTCCTTTACAAAGGAACAAAGGTGAACTCATTCTGGAGACGTTTTTAAGGAAACCAGCCTGGAACAGAAAACCACGACCCCAAGGACAAAAAAAAAAAAAACAGCAGCTACTCTCCAGTTTTTGGGGACGTGGCCTCTGCTGCTGCATCTTCATCCTTAACGCTCAACATTAAATGTGTTTTTCTATTGTATTTGTTAGGGCACATAGGCAGACAGGTATTTTCACAACTGCATCGTGAACCTTGCTATATATGGATATGTAAATAAAGTTCTCTAAAGGCAAACAAGGATGTTATCTGTGACTCAGATGTACTTTGAGACAACAGGTGGGATTGTGGGGCATCTTTAAATGCGGTTTTCGCCTGTGAGCTGCAGTGTGTCATTAGTGGTTTTTGGCTTTCACGAGCCTCTTTGTTCACAGAAACTTCTCCTTAAGGGCCAGAGCAGCTGTAACAATGTAAAGTTTAAAAATGAGGTAAATCTGGCACGTGAGTGTTCACACTTCTGGCGTTTAAAAGGTATTTTTTTCAACCTCAGAACCAAGTCAGCCTTGTCAGGTTAAACTTAGATGTTTAAGACAAAAAAAAATATCAGAAGTATTTGTTTAATATTAGTTTAAACCATAACAGCCAGGAAAGCTCACAGCAAGGCGCCAAAAAAGCATTTTAAATATTTAGATGGGAAATGAAGGATGTGAATGGTAAGTACACACTCTGCTGGCGCTGTGACGGAAACGTTTTTCTCTCTGAGGAAACCGCACAAAGGTTTCTGCTTCCTCGTGCTGCGTCCTCAGACATGCAAGAAGGTGTCTTGGGATTCAGACTCGCAGCATGAACATGTAAGGATTCGCAGTTCCACTGTGACTGCCGGAGCGTTCAGTAAATAATGCAGCGCTACGGCTGTGGTTTGTGCTGTTTTTAGCTTGCTGTGTGGCGAGACAAAGGTGATGTGCAGTTCACCGGGCTGTGGGAGGGATTATTACAGCAATGATACCCAAGAGGGAGTTCTTCAGTGATTATGGGTGTAGTGGTGACTGTTCTGCCAAGACAAAAAGCTTAAACTGTGAGCAACAACATGAACATGGGAATACAAAAAACTGAAACGCGTTTAGCTTCTCTCTGGAGTAAAGGATCGTTGGCATACAGGTGGATAATGTATGTTTAGCTTCCTTTAATTAATTGGTGCACGACTAAAACAAGTGTCTAGTTTGACCTATTAACGTACGATAGTGGTGTTTGCACCTTTGTTGGGCAGATGAGTGAGCAATCTACACTAAAGGCTGAAGAAAGAGACCACTGGTCAGGTCACTCTGCTAAAGCTACTGAATCTATGAAGTAACTTCAGTTTCCTAATTAGGGAAAATTAATGTTTCTTAGCAACATTGCAGCAGGACTGTCTCATTGGAACCTAAAAGATGCACCAAAATTTCCATAAAAGAAGATAAAAATAAGCGATGAGTGGGAATCTCGGCTGCCGGTTAAATAGCACAGCCCTTCAAGGTGTTTGGCATTCCCCGTTTTATGTATTTTAAATTTAGATCGAACCTGTCAGCATCATTTTAATATTCTACACATATGGAACACTATGTAAATGAGCTCCAGTATCTGCTGTATTTGATGTGTGAAACTTCTCTAAAGAAGAGATCTCCTAACGTGTGGTCACGCTTTAGGAATCAAAATGGAATGGTCAGATGTTACCCAGTGTTTGATGATTTTTTTGCTGTGTATTGTCAGTTCTCTGCATCACCAATTTGCCTTTTTTGTTACTGTGAGGGAATGGATAATGTCCCTGCTGTGTCAAATATTTGTGTCATACAGGTGGAGAAATTTCAACCGCTGAGAGCGGTTGGAAATTTAGTTTTTATTTTGGTAGAATAATTTTTTTTTTTTTTTGGACTGTGCAGAAAGTTAATTTCTTCATCTGAATGAATGAATAATGATGAAACCCTGTGATTTGAAACTGAACAAACCTGGTTCTCGATGTTGAGAGAATAAAGTATTCCTCTTTGGTTATTTGGCCTTTTTCTTTAAACATTTAAAATCTCAGAGGGAGGAAAAGATAGACGCAGCAGACGCCTAAAAGGATGAACACAAATTTGGTTTATTTTTCACACATAGTATTTCTTGTACAGCACATGGGAAACACATCAGGAGGGAAGACACGGTGCATTTAAAAAAAATCCTTGGCTTTGTAAAGGAGAAACTAAACATGAGCTTGTAAAATGGAGAGAAAAAAAGCACAGGCAAGGGAGAGACGTTATTGACTGTTAAAGGAAAGTATCAGATATAATGTGCCAGATAGTCACGCTATACTACCAAATGCATAGCCATTATACAGCATCATTCTGAGTAGTACAGTTGAATGTGGAAATTTTGGGCAGCCTTTGACAAATACCATTTTGGTGATTTTATTGAAAAGATGTAAACAGCCTCTCTTGGATATGGAACAAACAATACTATCATTAAACATTAATAGATACTTTTTATGTCATAAAAAACACCACTGTGGCATCTGCAAAAGTTTGGGCAGAAAGTTTCAAAGTCTCAGATTCTTTTCACGAGGTGTCAGACTCTAATCAGCTCATTAGGCTTGAGGCATGTCACCAGTTGTCATTAGGAAATCTTAGCTGCTGCCAGTTTCTCCTCAAACCTTGTGCCAACACGCTATAAGCTTGGGTTCCTCTGAGCAGCTTTGTAAGTCTCTGAAATGAGAGTTATTGATGCCCACAATGCAGCATAGCATTGTGTTGTCAGCTTGCAGTTTCCATTGTGTGAAGTGTAATTAAGAGTTGGCCGTTTAGGGGAACTGTGAAGGTGAAAATGAGATCTAGAAGATGGAGAAAACTCTTGGAAAGAAGTGCACGTATGCTGGTCAGAAACGCGAATCAAAACCCGCATTTGACTGCAAATAACGTGCAGGAAGATTATGCAGACTGGGAAGTGGTGGTGCGGTGATGCTTGCACAAACAAAGGTGTGTGTTTGGGGGGGAGAGACAGTGTTTCATGAAAGGAACACCTTACCAACTGTTAAGCATGGGGGTGGATCTAGCAATGCTAGATCTGCCAGTGGCAGAGGAAACATTGCACGGGCAAAATGCAGAATGCGTTCCACTAAATACCAGGGAATTCTGCAAGCAAACATCACACCGCTGATGCTGAAAAAAGGACGGCTCCTACAGCAGGATAACGATCCTGGACATACCTTGAAAATTGACCGTGGACCACCTCAAGAGATGCAAGCTGAAGGTTTTGGAATGGCCCTCGCACTCCCGTGACTTCAACATAATTGAACATCTGTGGGTAGATCTTAAAAGAGCTGTCCTTGCAAGACAGCCCAGGCATTTCTTTCGCAAGGAGGAATGGGGGGAAAATATATAAAAATCGTTTGCAAGCTGTGATATCTGCCAGAGGGGGGACTACATGGGCTGGCCAAACCTTTGCACGTACCACAATGATGTTTTTTTTAAAAATCGTGTCAATTCATGACATAAAAAATAACTGTGTTAATGGTTGCTGAAAATCTTGTGTTTTATGTTTCTCTCATAGAGGCTGTTTACATTTCTTTTTTTTGCAAAATCACTAACATATGCTTTGTCATGGGGTGCCCAAACTTTTACATACAACTTTGTATATGCTCGTGTATGAGAATATTGTTTAGGTCTGCCTGTGGCTGACAGGAAGGGAAAGAGGCAGGTAAAGGCATTAAAACTGTATAGATCATCTCTGAGCATTTGTAGAAGTCCCTCATAATTCTCCGATCCTGCATTAGCGCTGCAGCGAGGAGCGCAGACAAATCCTGCTAAAAATGTATACAACTGAAACAAATTGCATACTGTAATGTAAAATTCATCCTTCTGTGACGCCGTGGCTGTGAGTCCGTTCATTGCACTTTACTGAGTAAAATCAGATGGATCTTGTTCTGGAGCTGGAGCATGCAGTAAAAAGTGGGACCTCTTCCACAGCTAAATCTGTATTCCCATCGCCTGCTGTACACAGACTCAACAGAAATGTAGTATAATTACACAATAAGGACTGAAAACAGACTAAAGTACGCTTACTACCACTTAGTTTTCGGAAAAGGGGGATAAAAATAAAAACAACAAACGGTAGACTTTGTCTCCCAAATGTAGGGACTTTTTTTTTTTCTTTACACTGACTGCTGATGTTGCACACGCTCTGCCTGTCACCATCACCAAGGATAAAGCTACACTGATTTAACCAGAAATGAAAAGAACAAAAAAAAAATCCCACCTGTGTTCCAATTGATTTTACATGTCTGCAAGTGTGTGCATCCCTCTGTTTGCTCCCCCCAGAAACGCAGTCATAGGCAAACCCCCCCATACATAAACATATTATTACATAAGACGAGCAATCACTATTCATAAAAAATACAGAAATAAATGAGTATTAAAAAGAAAAAGCTTGAAATGTGCCTTTGAAGATGTACACATTGGTGATGCATGTTCTAAAGAAGCGAAGAGCTCTGATATACAGTTTGCCTGCTAGGTTGGAATATGATACAAGGACCGAAGTGTAAGAATCCGGTTTAAGGTGTTTAGCATCTCAATTAATAGCGATCAATAGCTTATTAAACAAGATTTAGCCAGAGCACTTTGAACACTAGCACGTCAGCAGGCAGTGGTGGAGATAATGATTGAGAAACACGCGATCTCATCTCGGTTTGCAAAGGAAAACAGCAACTGGTTGCATAAAATTCTGAACGGTATCGGATTAGTTGCTGCTTAGTCGGCTGCTGATGATGGTGCGATCGGGTCGTGTTAATTTGCCCCCTTGTCTGCCTTACAGTGATGTTTGCGTGCTACTACTTCATCTAGCTGACAGGGCCTTTAATGAGAGTGAGAGCAGCGCCCCGGTGTCAGGAGAACAATCCGGAGGAATTAGAGGGAACAGCTCGGCTGATGTTCTCTGTTTGTGTCTCTGGGCCCTGGGAGAATCCCATCGACTCTGCTGCTCATTAGACGCCGCCTTTGTCAGACCAAAATAAAATAGATATTAAGCAGTGAGACGGGGAGCGCTGCGATGAATGTTTAATTGGATGTTCTGCGCGTGTGTTGTGTGTGTGTTTCTCTCTTTCTACGATTACCTCCAGGGAGGGTGGATCTGGGTGTGTGTGTCCTCTTGCCCGATGACGTGCGGCTTGTGTGTGAGTGGGGCCTGTGTTTCATGTCAGTGTGTGTGTGTGTGTGGATATATATCTGAAGCGGTCGCCATCCCTAGCCCCCCCACCCCCGCCCCACCCCCACTGTTCCCCCTTCCCCGCGATCTCGGAACGTCATCGTTCCCCAGCTCCTGACACCTCTCGCTGGGGAGAGCGAGCTGCGGCGTCAGCCTCATTAAGGCTTCCACTGTCTGGCTAATGAATCGATTGTGTGGTATCAGTGCTCCTGGCTGGCGCTCCCACAGTGCTGCTCCGCGTCTCCTCTGGGGGCCTCCCTTCCACTGAGCTCTTAATCAGGAAACAGCCCTAATTACCCTGCCTCCCTCCTTCTCCTCCTCTTCCTCCTTTTCATTTATTTTCCTTCCGCACTCCGGCTTTCTCTCCTCCTTCTTGTCTCCTTCTTTATGCTCCGCCGCCCCCTTCCCTTTGTCCTTCTTATCTCGCTGCTTCCCTTTCTACCGCTGTCTCTCCTAGCACGCCTCATCCTTGCGCTAAAAGTGGAAAAGGAGGAGGAGGGGGGGGGGCGTTCGGGAGCTTCCACAGTAGCTTATATGATATCACAGCGAAAAAAAGGGTGAGAGGGGGTGAAGAGTGAGGGGTTTGAGGGTCAGGAGGGCTTGGTCCTTTGGAAAAACAAAGCAGAGGCGAGGTGGAAGTGCTGCTGTCGCTGATGTAACGGACTCGGGAGCGGTTGGCGAACATCCCTCCCCTCCCTCCCCAAATCCCCCCCACAAAAAAAACACCCCAGAGTCTCCATCCTGTCCTTTCCCATCTCATCCCGGCCCTCAGTACACCACCTCGTATACCGTGGCCTTCTTGTCCCCGGAGCCCGTCACTATGTACTTGTCGTCCGGGGAAACGTCACAGCTCAGCACAGACGAGGACTCCTTGGACTGGGTGTGTGAGAGAGAGAGAGGGGGGTATGTGAGGATAGATGGAGACAGATGGGGACAAACAGGCACAAAAAGACAAGTGTTAGAAAAGATATGACTCATCACTTAATACTCAATCATACACGACATATTTGCATTTCAAAACAATCAGCAATTATTTCCAAACAAACGACTCTACAGCTGCGGGTTGCTGACTCATGCTTCTGCTGCGTACTGCTCGCTCTCTTTCCATGTTTCTCCGGAGCCTCATTAACTGCAGACTTAAGCAACACTAACAGCACAGGTCTGAAGGTCTGCAGGAACTGGATAAAATGCATCTGTTCTTTTTTTTTCCTCCTCCTCCATGTCTGAAAGCCAGACCTGGGCACCTGGCTTTAGATGATCTAAAGCTGCCCCTCCTCCTCCTCCTCCTCCCCCTCCCTCCCACTGCTCTATCATCATTTATCTTCCTTCTTTCTTCCCAGACTCTCCTCCTCCCTCTCCATCCTCTTTCTCTCCTTCCCCCTCCCTCATCATGGCTCCTCCTCCTCTCCCCTCCCCTCCCAGCTACAGGCACAGCGGGGCTGTCAATCATCGAGCCTCCAGTGAGAGGCCATTTCACATAGGATCCCTCATTCTGTACCAAGATAGGACGTGGGGGGGGTCAGGAGGGAGGGATACAATGAAAATCCGACGGATGAGTTTGAAAGAGAGGAGGGATTAGAGCCAGAGATGGAGAGATGAAATGTAGTAAAACAGAAGCATTAAAAGTAAGGCAACATCCTATTAGCAAAAAAATTGGACTAAGAAAAACCAAACTTGGAGATCAAGAATATGCCCAATGGCCTTGAAGAACCTCTCATCTAGGACTTTAATGATAAAAATACATCAAATCGAAACATGAAATTTGGCTGCAACTAATCACTATTACTACCTCCACCAAGGAGGTTGTGTTTTTGCCGGCGTGTTTGTTCGCAAAATACCTCAAAGATCTTTGCCCGTATTTTTGTAAATTATGAGTGAATGTGGAGATTGGTACCATGAACAGGTTACTGTTGGTATTGATCTGGAAAAAATCCTGGTTCCGAGGTCACTTTGACTTTTTTGTTATTTGGGATCATTGCGGTAAATGGATAGGTGCCACCTGGTGTTCATATCTTGCACCTGCATAGTATAGGCCAACATAGTTACAATATGGTTGATGGAGGTCTGCACTCCTAGGGAGTTTTTCTACTCTAGTTATACATTATCAATTCATATTCTATACATTATTTTCAACAACTTATTTACTGACCTTTGGTCCAGAAATTATTGAAAATTGTGAAAAATGTACATCGCAAGCTGAAAGATTTGTGCTACAATTGTTAAAATTTCAGAAACAAACCCTATAGATAACTATCTGTCTTGCACTGTTTATTTCTTAGGGAAAATGTGTGAAAATATTGTATTGTATTAGTGTAATGTAGTCATGGTTATGTAATACTTTATTAACTTTGTTGGCTTATTAGATAAAAAGGAGACAGAACAGTCGCGGGGTAGAGGTACAGACGGATTTTAGAAACGACTGCTAACGCAAAGGAAGAAAGAACGACAATAAACAGAGGTGAAGGAGAGAGAGAGAGGGGGAAAAATGTGTGTACAGAGCGAGAGAGGAGCAGGAAGGAGGTTAATGAGAAGCAAGGACAGGAGATAGAAGCAGGAAAGGACAGTGATAAAGCAGAGAGTAGGAGGAGGAGGAGGCAGGGAGCAGCTCTGTGTAACACGGTGACAGGAGGGAGCTGCTTGGCAGGAGAAACGTTTGGCATTTGGATAACAAAGCAGATAGCCAACATTCTCCTTTCAGTCCACAGAGAGACAGGAGCCGCCAACCCTGCTGCCCACTGTAGCTTACAGAAATATGACAGCCACACTCCACACACACACACATGCACACACACACACACACACACACACACACACACACGTGCACACACAAAAAAATGCTCAGCTTAAATGTACCTTCATCTCCCTGAGCTGGTTTCATTCACACTTAAATGAACTTGCTCAGCTAAAAATATTGTCTCCCTACATATTCATGTTTCAACATTTCCTCAAATGGAGCGACAGGGCAGGATGGAATTATTACATTTGTCCTGCTGTATGTGTGTGTGTGTGTGTGTGTCTGGAGTGTGGCTGTCATATTTCTGTAAGCTACAGTGGGCAGCAGGGTTGGCGTCTCCTGTCTCTGTGGACTGAAAGGAGAACGTTGGCTATCCACACACACACACACACACACACACACACACACACACACACACACACACACACACACACACACACATACATAGACAGATATATACATCTGTTAATAATCATACATCATATATAAAGAACATAAACACCATCAGAGCAGTGTGTCATCTCTTACCTGGAAAATACTAGCTCCGTATGGTGTCCTCCATGCATTCAACAGATTGTCTTTTCCTGTGCTCACAAACCACTTGCCTGAAATAACAGACACACACACACACACACACACACACACGAAGGTCAAACAAAGGAAAAGGGGTGATGGAAGCAGAACACCCTGGAGAGGAGTGATAATTGTGAGCAGGTGGCAGCATGTACTCTATGCTAGAAACATTTAAGACCTAAGCCAAGTTGTGTGTGTGTGTGGACGTACCGCAGTAAGCGAACTTGAGGGAGAGAACACAGCTCTCGTGGAGGTGAAGCTGGTATTTGTCCGGTTTGGAAACATGCAGGACTTCCACATTGCTGCTCTCCATTCCGACAGCCAGCCACTCGCCTGTCGGACAGTAACCCAGAGAGAAGATCTGGAGGCAGGGGGGGAAGAGAGGACATAAAGTTGAATTTAGAGAGAGGAATAGGAGGAGGGCAGAAGATAAAGGGTGGAGATATAAAAACAAGTGGAATGGGGGACAAGGAAGGAAAAAAAGATAAGGTTGATGAAAGAAGAGTGAGGGGAAAAAGAAAAACAGGTGTAAGTGAAGACAGAAAGGTATCGAGGGGAAGGTAGGATAACAAGGAAAAGAGAGATGTTGATGAAAGAGGGTGGACAGAAAAAAAAGAAAAAAAACAAGGAACAGAATGACGTAAGAGAGGAAAATACAGAGTGAATTAAGAAATAGAAAAACAGCGAGGAGGGAATACAAGTGAAAGTGGGAGATGAAGAGAGACAGCAAGCAAGAGAGAAAGTCATTACACGGTGGATCGAAACTCATCTGACAACAGTGGTCAACTCTATAGCTCTGTTGTGACAGTGAGGAATGAATGAGAAAGTCAGACTGAGTGAGTGTGTGTGTATATGTGTGCAATCGTGCATGCTTGTGTGTGTGTGTGTGAGTGTGTGTGTGTGAGTGTGTGTGTGTGTGTGTGTGTGTGTGTGTGTGTGTGAGTGAGGTGAAATCATATTGCTGTATGTCTGTTTACTCTGTATGTGTCACTGTTTGCTTCTGTGAGGTAAATTCATGTCTCTGTGTGTACGTGCCTTTATGGTGACTTTCTGTATATATACTGTGTGTGTGTGTGTGTGTGTGTACCTGCGAGGTGAAGTCATGTTGCTGGAGCTGGCGTCCCTCTCTGAGGTCCCAGCAGCGGACCGTGTTGTCCAGCCCTCCCGTCCACAGCTTGGTGCCGTCGTTAGAGATGTCGATGCAGCTCGCTCCGTCTGTGTGGCCCTGGAACTGCCTGCAGGGAGGAAAACACACCAGAGCTTCACACACCTGTATACACACTCAGGCGCACGCACACACACACTGCCTCTGTGTGTGTCTTTGCCTCCTCCCTCTTGATGGTGTCGGTCTGAATATATTTTAATCCTTCCCTCCCCGTGGACCCTACTGCCCTCATCCCACCCACTCTTGATTCACTCCTCCTCCTCCTCCTCCTCCTCCTCCTCCTCACAATCTTCCCTCAATTCCTCTTGCTCTTTGTCCTACCTTGCCAGACTGTCTGTTTCATCCCATCCATATCCCCTATGGCTAGCTCATCCATCCTCTCCTGATCTGACCATGGGGTTGGTTGAGGAGGATTCAGACTGCAAAGATATTTCCATTTCCCCCCTTTCATCTCCTCTCCTCACCTTCTCTGTTCTAGATCAGTTATTGAAATATTTCCTCCAGCTTTGTTCTCCCTACGTTCCTCTTTCTCTCCTCTGTGCTCTTGACTGTCTAGACAGTATTTGTGGAGGTGAGACGCCATATTTTTCCTGTGTTTTTCCACCCTCTGCTCCTCTCACCTGACCAGGGTCTGGTTGTGGAGGTCCCAGACGACGATGTTGCCGTCACTGCAGCAGGAGAAGCAGACCTTGTTGTCGGGGGAGATGGCCAGAGCGTAGCAGGCGGGCGCGGACGACGTCAGCTCCGCCTTGATGCGAGGGGTGGGCGTGACCAAATCCCAGATTGACAGCGTGCTGGCCTCGCCGCCGACGATCAAGGTCCGCCCGTCGGGGAGAATTTTACAGGAACGAATGTAGTTATCCCTGTTCTGATTGGACAAAATAAGGAAACCAGTTAGTGTTGTAACTGGATGAAGGGAAAAAAATACTATGAGTCTTTATGAAATATTCTAGCCTGGGTATACCCATCCTTCATTACACGCAAATTCACTTTGCTGTGAAATTTATTCTAGACACTAAGGACCCAATTTCCCCTCATCTAGGGAGCCAATTACAGAACAGGGGAGGGTGCAGCAAGATGATGAAAAAAGATGATGGCAGACGGTAATTTACCTTTCAGTGCAACCTTAGAAAATGTTCTAAGACTGAAGACTGAATATCAGTCTACAATGGTATGAGGTCAGGTGTTAGCCAGGCTAGAAACATTCAAGAAATTACTGCAGATATTGTTTGTGTGTATCCATCCCTATTCTTAACGCATTTGTGTGCCTGTTTTCTCACCAGACAGTCCAGCTGGGCCATGGGGCTCTTGCTTCCTGGTTGGCTGATGTCCCACACCTTGACGCAGCCCTTCCCTCCCGTGTAGACGTGGCGCGTGGAGGTGCTGATGGTGACGGCGCACACCACCTCTCCGTGGTTCAGGGTGTGGATCTGCCGGGCGTGGCGAGGGATTCCCGGGCCTAGCAGGGCGTCGGGGGGGAAGGGCACCGGCTGCATCTGGCCGTCAGCGCTCACATGGAACGAGTAGGCGCTGGAGAGAAAAATAGAACGGGAGGAACAGAAATAAATCAATACTTCAGAACTAAAGAGCTACAGCTAAAAATAAACGTAGATAGGGCAAGTAGGTACTGCAAAGGAGATTGAAGGGCTGGAGAAATGGGCCAAAGGCAGAAGGGACGAGAGGGAATGAATCAATAAATAAACGAGTGAGTGGGTGAAACTAGAAAAGTGACAGGTAGATACACAGCACACTAACAACCACAGATGTCAGTGTGGATGTCGTGAGGACTGTAAACACCATTATGGCCTTGAAACCCTAGTAATATTTGCCTAGAGTCTGGCAATTACTTCACCCACTGTAGCTGTAGGCGGGAATGCATAATGGCAGATTGTATTACAGGGCAGAGTCAGTGTGGCATTGCTAATGGCTGATCAATACTGAACCGGTTGGGAGCCAAGGCTGTTTTAGGATTTCAAATTAGCACTGCAAGAATGAATGGCTGCTCTGCAACAAATGACAAAAACAACACAATTCCTCAGTCAGCAAAGCCATGGGGATATATATATATATGTGTGTGTGTGTGTGTGTGTGTGTGTGTGTGTGTGTGTGTTGGTGAAGGTGCTCTGAAATTCAACACACAACAATCTTCAGTAGGAGGAACTGATTCCTATCCAATCCATCACTGAGCTACTTTAAACCGCACTGTGTTCTCATCATCTCTTTCTCTAATTTGAGCCTGACATGTTAAAAAAATGTTTTCATTACTTAGGAATATATTGCCAGTACTTGTATTAAACATGTACACAATAATGAAAAGAAGCTCAATATATTTATATATAATAGTAAAATTTAATCTCAACATGAAGAAAATGTTCTATCAACATTAAAATGAATAATCACTATTTGAAGGGAACTAATTAACACAAGTCCCAGTAATCTCCATACATGTTTTCATGTTACATGCATGTCAGAGTACATTATATATGAAAAGCTTAAGGAATACAAACGCACGGCTTTCCACCAGATGATCCAGGCAGCGAGGACGACAGCCCTGGAGCCCTCAGGTGAGACCGGGAGTCATATGCCACCTGGTGGGAAAAGAAGAGCGGGCAAGCTATTAACAGCGTGACAATGACTAACTGTAAAAATGTACCAGCTTTTTTCCAGTTAACTTGCAATAAAATGCAAAAGACAAAATATTTGTACATTAATTTAACCTAATCCATTTTTGAAAACACAAAGGTACAATTTCTTATAATGGCAGCAATGATTCAAGAACTGTAAATAAACAAAAAGAAGATTTAACTCCAAAACCAGGGAGCTGATCGGAAAATAACAAACGCAGAGAGTCTGTGCTCTGAAAACTGTGCTGAAGTGTGCGAGGGTGCCGACTCTAATATGTGATGCTGTGAGCATGCTGCCTTTTCCCTGACTGATGACAGGGCGGTGAACAGGCCAATGCAGAGAACATCCTGCATTAACGCTGAGTTATACAGAAGTCCTGAGGGAGCAACGTGCAGAGGCTCCAGAGCTACATGAACGGTCCCGTCGCTGCTGACATGCACATCCTCAGAAATGCAACTACAGAGCTGCTTGGGCTACTTGATGTGTTTCTGATGTGCTCATACTGAAGACAATATGGAGGGGGGGGGGCTGAGAATAGAGAAATCTTTTATTCAGTGACACTACACTGATTAGCATTTTGTGATCCAGATAAGACATTTCAATTGCAAAACTTCTCCTCTTCTAGGACTGTCACTCCTTATCAAAATGAATTAGATAATGTAAACAGGATAACCTTTAAGTAAATAATGAATGAACAACACTACCAGATAAGGTACAACGAGTTCATCTATTTTTGAGGCAGTGACAGTCAGAGGCTTGGATCTGATGCTGAGCTATAAATCAAACCTTGACAGAGAAAAATGATTTGGCCTTTACTCACCATAGGGCTTCGGGAGTAGGCGCTGGCTGCTGCGCTGATTTGTGGGGAGAGAGTAAGAGCACCACCAAAACCTCCTGGGCTGGCCAGCTCCCCATTCAGTCCTGCGTGGGACACCACGCCAAAATGAGCCGGGTATGAACCAGGGGGCACAGACATGGGACTGCGGAGAGCTGGGGAGGGAGGGAAAGTAGAAGGAAGGATTGAAGGATAGGAAATGAAGAGGGAGGAATAGTACATGATACACAAGCACAGTCACAGAGGGGCTGAGAAGAATGGAAAACTTTTTCTTTTCGTAAACTATTTAGGCAGACAGCTACACGGGTTGAGACCAGGGAGGAGTCCAGTACAACAATTCTCTTCACTCTTCACTCTGGCCTCAGAAGAGTTCAAAGTAGAAGGAGGTTGACGGCATTGCTCAAGAGAACAATGGTAATAGTTTAATAGTTTGAGTCAAGGTGACTTCATATTTATTAGGTAAGATGTTTTCGTACAAAGCAGAAATCTCTCAACTGCAATTAAAGACCACAGTATAGCATGAGGAAATGGAAAAAAAACACTGAGGAACAAGAGGATATTTGGTGTAAAGGGTAGAGATAAAGGTTCAAATCCCACCAAAGTCTGGATAGTCTGAGTTTGTCCCAACTAGTCAAGCAGAAAAATTAGAAAGTAAATGTAAATTACAGTCATCAGTACTTTTCGATTTGTCAACTCGAAGATTGGATCACATAATCATTTTACGTAAGAACGATTTTGTATTGAGCTCCTTTTTGTGAGTAACTGATAACAAACACAGTAGGCAGTAACATGTGTTCCCCATTGCACAAAGCTGGTTGTTAATAAGCTACAGTATAAAAAAACAAAACAAAAAAACAGGTTTTAGACATAAAATATCATGAATCTTATGTTCACAGCCAGGCGAGTCTCACCAAGAGGGTCTGCAGCAGACGCTGCTTTGCTGACCAGACGAAGGCAGGAGGTGCTGGGACCAGGAGCTCCAGGGGCTCCTGGTGCTCCGGGTGTAAGGGCCTCACGGTGGGATGGGGATGGGGTGCCAGACTTGGACAACGGAGACTGAGACTTATCCATCTACAGAGAGGACAAAAAAAATACAACAAAAATAATACTGATCTGTAGTTTGATTTACTGCATATAATCCTCATGATGCTAAAGTCTGCCTTATTAGACTAACCTACACAACTATAGTCAGTCACTTTGAGTGCATTCTCAATAAAAGAAAAGAAATTTGTCTCAGTGGAAAAAACTACATCATCTTTATAAAACTTCCATGTTGGGGAGACATGGTAGTGCAGTGGGTAGCGGTGATACCTCAAAACAAGAAGGGCACAGGTTCAAGCTTGAGCTGGGACCTTCCTGTGTCTGTGTGGGTTCTCTCCGGGTTCTCTGGCTTCATCCCACAGCCCAGAAATGTGCTGAGGTTAATTGTAGACTCTAAATTGCAGATAGGTGTGAGTGTGTGAGTGAATGTTGTGTGTGCCCCATGATAGACTGTCTAGGGTGGACCCCTGTGACCCTAATGAGGAATAAGCGGGTACAGAAAATGACTGACTGACTTCTTCTGAAGTTTTTAGATCACAAGGATTGGTTGCTGTACAATAGTTATGTCTTTTTGTTCCCAAAGTGAAACACAGTAAATTATAGCATAACATGGAGCAGCAATGGACAAGTCACTCCTTTCCGTTTACCATTTTATTTTGATAGAACAAAGGCTGTAATATACAGGCATGAAGGAAAAGCAGCCAGAGCCTTCCCAGTCAGCAGAGTGCAGCAGCTCCCTAAGAATGGTAGGCAGGCCGACCAACATGTATTATCTTACTATACCTGTGCTGGATCCTTGCCCTTTCCCGGGGTGGGGCTGCAGGGGTTTGGAGTGGAGGGGGCATCTCCTGTGCCGGAGGAGCCTGGCAGCTCTTTCCTCAAGGCAGGAGCCCGGTCCAACCCGTTCCCATGGGGGGAGTGAGGCGGGCTGCCCACAGGAGAGTTGGGCTCCTGAACGGCAAAGAGAGATGGAAAAAAAACAGTGATTTAAACTTCCACTCAGAGTTTGCGATATTTCTTCCCAGCGTAGCACTCACTCAAAATGAACCAGCTTTTGCTGTTGTGTTGAATTGTTCTCCGAGTCCTATTTTATTGCATGTCATCATTATGGTGAGACATGTTTGGTGTAAATTATCATATCATTGCACTCCTGTATAAGATGTGTCCCAGTAATGTCTTGTCAACAGATTAATGATTCCCAACCAGAGAAAGGCAAACTAGAAACATCCAGCGTCAAGTGGTAAAGGTCATGGTAACAAACCTAACAAACAATTCCAGGATTATTCTTAGTGTGAAAAATGATTTAATATTTTTTGTACAGTATTGATTACAGGTGCAATGATTATCAAAATTGTTGTCAACTAATATAATAGTTGAAAATGAATCGATAATCGATTAGTTGTCTACTAATCAATTATCAATTAATCAATTTGGGTCATGTGGCCAAATTCTCTGATTCCAGCCTCTCAAATCTGATAATTTACTAGTTTCATTCATATTCTATAATAGAAAACCCTGTTCTGTTCTGATCTCTGTTGGTCTGGATAAAAGGAAGACAAACATTTATGTGGTTGGAGGTGAAAAACCTTTTACGCTTACTTACAGAAAAATGCTGCAGATTCATACCTAATGGATACAACATAATCTCTGGTGTCACAGTATGATCTGTAAAGGGACTCGGAGCCCAGGGAATATTGCATGAGACAGTAGAGATTGTCACAGTCACTGCTACAGTAGTGTGTGGGCCTGGAGATAATGTTGCTGTTACAGGCTGCTTTCATCACTGGAGCCACTGTCGAGCCAGTGCTGCCTTCCCCAGAACAGAGTGCTAGAGTAAGCACTTCTCACTGGGTCACAGTGATCGGCACATGCATTTTAGTGCTTATACACATACGTTTACACACGTAGGATCATATCCTCAAAAAGCCATTTACATGCTGTATGTATACATACTCATATGCACATAGAAATACACAGTCACATTTGCATATCTGTTCAAACACATGCATGTACATTCTCTCTCTCTTGCACACACGTGCGCACACACACACACCAGAGAACATCCCTTTTTTCTGCAATTACCCACATTTCATTTCAATTTTTTTCTCTTTTTTTCATTTGTACCAGCTTCCAAATCACACAAGAGACCGGTTACGCTTTTGTGTGCTGCAATATCAAAATACAGAGGGCTTAGATAAAACATATTTTGGTTCACTGCGTGAAGTATTTAAAGAACTAAAATATTTCAAGGGCATAAACGGCTTTGCATGTATTAAATGAACCAGACTGCGGTTATCTAATGAGAGAGGGGAGGGAGAAAAAGAGAGGGTGGAGCAGGGTGAGGGGAGTCAAGAGGAAGGAGTGAAAGGAAAAAGAGAGCGGAGCAATGGACGAAGGGTAGAGAAAGACTTCAAGGAGGTTGGACAGAGAACAAAAATGTGCACAGGAGAGAAAGAGAGAACGATAGGGAGATGATAATGAGCTTACATAGGAGCGCTACCTATTTACAAGGAAACTGTAGTGAACTCACAATATACCCACTGACTCGCTTTTACATTTCACAGTTCCACACATGTATTCACAGATTTTTATTTTTAAAACTTAGTCATGTGGCTAATTTGTCGTGTAAAATTTTAATCAAGAGAAGAATAGCACCATTTTACACACAGGATAACTATGATTGTTACTGATCCATCGACAGGCAGACAGGCAGTGTCATGCAGAGGTTGGAGGGGTGTTCCCCTCTATAGTTCTAGAGCCTATAGTTCTACATCTATAGTTATTCCGCTAAGCTTCACTGGTCCTTCTGACGTCGGTGACATTCATGTGTGGTCTGCAGAGAGCTTCTGTCAGATGTGAAGAGACGTGTGGAAAAGTGTTGGTGTTCCATAGTGGAGAAAACTGTGAGGACACATTGGTAGCGAAAGGTGGAATATTTTGAAGAGCTCAGAAGAAAGTGGAGACCTAAACTGCTCTGTGTTTAAATATTAGCTTACTCGCTTTTTAGGAAATGATCCATAAATTAAAAAGTCAGGCGTCTTTTAGGAAAAGTTTGTTACACTGCAGTACAAAATTTACATCACTTAACATTACTTTTTTTAAAATTTTTTTATTATTTTTATTTTATTTTTACAATAGACCTGGCCAAGAAAGGTAGCAGTACATAGCTTCAAACAACAAAAGTGCAGGGGGACAAAGACATTAAATCAATTTAAACATTTAAAATGTATTAATTGTCTCAGCTTCCAATAATTTTACAATGTTTAAAAAAGCAGACTTTGCTTTAGAATGTTCCAAGTTGTTATCTAAATATCTCTGTGACAAAGCTAAAAAATACCTCAGAGTATGCTAATGTGTTAGGAAGTCACAGACATTCATACTTGCAGGCACAGCCAGATGAAGTAGAGAAATCATATTTGAAAGGACCACTTTGTATTCTGATATAAAGGGCTCATTCTAATCTAACAAAAAATCATCTGTTAAGATTCAGTTGATTATGAACACATTTATGAAAACTTATGAATATTTATGAATATTATATCCCATTTCTTCTGTGCCACATGTTAACAAATGTGGCAAACTCATTGTTTTTGCCAACACAAACACAATGAGTAAAATATTTAACCGTTAATACTAAGTTTACTGATCAGAGGATAACCTTGAATGCCTCGTAGTGCCTGACAGAGTGTATCTGAAAAAATCCATTTGTTGTGGCTGAAAAAGATGCTGACAATGCGAGTGATCCAAAAGAATAAAGCTGAATGACCGGAAAGATGCTAAAAAGCATTGAGGTGAACCACAGAATTTGTAATAAAATACTATCATATGAACGCTAATTTAGGTAATACAGATATGCGTCTTACCTCATTGGAGACGTCCACAACCAGATTGTCTTCACTCTTGTCTCCATCACTGTCCTGTAGGGCAGAAAAGACATAAGCAGAGTAGAAATAAATGACTGGTCAATATCAGTTAGTTAGATAATAAGATAGCTCGTTTTCTCTCTATCATTTAAAGAGGCAGAGGCAGAGTGTATGTGCTCATACACAATGTTAATAATAAAGATCACACACACAATCACAAGTGCCCACACAGATCGATATGTCAATATCCCCCTTTGCCTTCTTACACTGTCTGTTCACCATTCAACATTTGACACAGAGAAGCTGTAAATCTTATATATTCTGTCCAACGTATCCCCCCCCATACAGACACTATTTAAATTTTCTCACACACACACACACACACACACACGCACACACACACACACACACACACACACACACACACACACACACACACACACACACACACGCACTTCTCCATCCACGGCAATTTTTTGCTCTCCCTGCCATCTTTCTCTCTCTCCCTTTTTCTGGGGTGAGAACGATGGCACTTAGTCACCATGGCAACAGCTCTTTTGATGTGATCATGGCCTGATATTCCTATTGACATCAGTGTGGAGTGACATCAGTACCTAATTATACAGAGCAAAAACAGGGCTATGTCTACAGCCGATTCCTCGAACGAAAATACAGAAACAGACAGAGTGAGACAGTGCGTGAGAGAGAGAGAGAGAGAATCAGAAATGAGAGATGGGAGGGAGGGAATAAAAATGAAAAGACAGAGAGTGAGAGGGAATAGAAGCAAAACGGAGAGACACTGACGAAGAGACAGAGAGAGATAGAGGAGGGTAAAAGGCAAACAGAGAGAAATGGGAAATGTAATGTGGCTCAAAAGAGGAGAAAGGCATTCAGAAACTGGAAACTATCTGTGCTTGTTCTCGCTCTAAACTAATGGGAAGATTTGAACTGTTGCTGCTGATGCCAAACTGATTTAGCTGGAGGCCGTCTTGCACACACAAACTCCCAGTGTCAATCAATCCTTCAGACTGCAAACACACAGGCATCTAATTCATTACAGCTATCTTGCCTTGGCCGTCTCTTTTCTGGCATTACATCGCCTCTGGCTGCCTTCTTTCCCCATTGGACCCATCCAAACCAAACACGACTGTAATTGGCCGCGGGCCCCTGAGCCCCGGTGTGGACTATAATGTCATAGGCAATGTTATACGTACACACACACACACGCTATGGTGTTTTCAGCTTTCTGTAAATATGACATACATGCGCACCAATGGCATCTAATTAAAATTGTTTGCTTGCTTTTATTTACATGACGTTCTTATTTTTCCTTGAATCCTGTGCGTGCGCCTTCCTGTCTTTCTCTCAGGCATCATTTAGGGCTCAGCTTATCTCATCTTATAAGGACAGATACGTACATATGAGTGTGGTGGGAGGGGCTCTTTGTCATCACAGCGCCTCCTCTTTGCTTCTGCCCCTCCCTGCGAGGAGGAGTAGCCTCCTGACGGCCCCTGACGCTCCTCGGCCGGCTGGCTGTCTGTTGACGACACTGATTTACTCTGCAGAAAGAGACATGAGGACAAATAGAGGAGATGAACACCCACAGTCTGGATTACACTAGCATAGTAAAGAGAGGGGATGAAAGCTTGGGCGAAGACCTTGAGGTGCAGGTTTGACGTAGAAACTAGCAAACAGATAAACACACTGCTTCTGCCAACGTACAGATTTAGACGGGCAAATACACACACACACACACATAAACATATACAGTCACTCTAAAGACACGAGCTTGCATAAACATGTGGAAAAGCACACTTGAAAAGACCAAACAGAAACACATGAAGTCGCATGATAACACAAACACGCACGAGCCCACAGCAAGAACAGCAGACGTAAGCAGCACAGGTTAAGACGCAGACTTAGAAGCACGCAGGACAGCCTATAAAGCTAATTAGTGCTTCCCCCCCTCGACACACCAGTCCTTGTGTAAAATATGACTCTAATTATTGAGCAATAAAGCTGTGCCGGCATATTTACTATACAGCCTGGTGCTCAGCGCTTAGAAAAAAAGCCGATCAAAGCATTATGTTGTTTTTTGCATTGGGGCAGGGGCCAGAGGTTCAGCGAGGGCCACTTGTCATTCTCTGTCTCCCAGTGGGAAGGACAAGAACAGTGAGGTTTAACACACCAATGAGTCACACAGGAAGGAGCCCACGGGGCTGACAGGAAGGGTCGCTGGACAGAGGAGAGGAGAAACCACACAATGGACCTCAGTGCAGCTCAACAAACTTCCCTCTCTTCTTTCTTCTCCTCCTCCTCTGCCTTCTCCACTCTTCTGACTTCCTCTCGCTGTCCCTTCTTTCCCCTCCGTTTAAAATTCCAAGATGTTTTACTGGTGCGGGGCTCTCCCTTCGACAAATTGCAATTGATATGCATCGCTCCCCCTCCTTTCTCTCCTCCCTTCTCGAACGCTGTAATGCTTGGCTAAGTTCAGCACAAACCTCAACTCATGAGAGAAATATTTTCCTGGTGCATAACAATCAGCATTGTGTTAAGCAATTAAATTATGCTAAGGGTTTCATTGCGGATAGAGAGCGATGAAGGGGAAGTTAAGTCAGTAGCGCTCTTAAGTCATTTTCATTTCGCAATAAAAGCCAGTACAGAGACCTGCTGGTATAATTTACTCTCCCTATTTTTCTTGTTTTTTTTTCCCCTTCCTCTTTGTGCCTCTCTTTTCCTTTTCCAATTTCACTCTCCATCTCTCTTCCCTCTCTCTTCCTCTGTATTATCAACAGTTACACTGATGAAGGCCAGCTGTCCATTGCAGCCAGTACAGTAAGGAAGTGTTCACGCGGCTTCCATAAAGCAGAGCAGCCAGAGAGAATAGGACCAGCCATAGACGTCCACTGAATTTCAATCAGCCCATTTGCACTGCATTAATTCTCCAGGCGATTAACTGGGACTACAAACCTGATGAACACTTTTATACATTTCATGTTTCACTGCAGGATGAATTGAACATCTCCCCTTTACACTCATTGAAAGGAGTGCTGAATCTGTATTATTTAACACTAAGTACAAAAGCATCCTGCGTACATACTAACAAGTCATATTAATGTTTATGTATCAGTAGGACAGTTACATGCTGTCTTTTCATGAAAGAAAAACATCAAAAGGAAATGCCATCAGTGGCTCCTGTTTTATCTTCTTTCCCTGTTTACAGGAGCTACCAAAGTACAGTTTCATTAGGAAACAAAGTTGCAAACCCGCTGAAATAAGATGTAAACGCATGTGTATTTCTAAAGGTCGGGGTAAGTTCTTCAGTCTATTGAAGTGGTAGGACTACAGAAGCATGAAACTCTGCTTCTGATTTAAATAAACATCAAACTACATCGTACAGACAGGCAACAAGTTCATTCAGTCATGGCCTGAACATTTATCCATTCATGATGCTGAATGCACCGTTGCACTTTCACTCCTCACTCCCTCACCACCTCTAGTAGCAGTTGTGCTATTCTATATTAAGAATTGATATTCCATATAAGATGCTGTTAATAGCTCTTAGTGGTTCATGACGTGTTATATGATGTTTGATGGTTCTTTGACGTCAGACAAACATTTTATACACTGAATAATACAAGTGAACCTTTTTGAGTGATTGTTGCTTATTTCTTTCAGACACTGTAGTAGTTCGGGCAGTACTTGCAATTAACTGTGTTTTAATGTTTTCACTTGTTCTGTAAGTCCTCTAGATCAGGGGTTCACAAACTTTTCAGCCCTGACCCCAAAACAATGGTGTCAAGGACTCAGGACCCCCACTGTAAATTGACCTGCAACTGACTGCCACTAATCTGTTGTAATCACCTCAGGGATCACATGGGGACAAAGAAGTCTGGAATATATTCTGTATGCCCATGGTTTTATTGTATCTTTTGTAACTATTTTGGCTAAAATAGGCTCCTTCTAATCCTTTTTAAATTGCATTTAATTTCCGGAAATCATCTCACGACCCCCTTCCCCCCTCTGTGGGGTCACTTTTGGAACTCCTTCTGTAGATTAGTAGAAGATTTGTAGTGCTGATACACAAACAGTTGGTTGTTCATCCATGCACTCAATTTGTACATTGTTTCATGTTTCATGTGTGAAATGGTGTGAGCTCATGTTATTGTGATGTATAAAACCATAATTCTTATTGCTGATTTCCAGGAAAGCTGGCTAGATGAATATTTATTTGGTACATTATGGTTACTTCCTAAACACCCTCCAACACACACAGACTACGGATATAGTAAATTACATTCATGATATCTATGAGAAGATTACTTTTATTAAACTCAGGACCAAGTGGGTCTAATGTGTAAGGATCTTACAGACATATTTTGTGGAGATATTGCATAAATGACACTGTAATATTGTTTGAGTTGCTTTGCTCTTTTTATATTTCTCATTATTTAATTCAATTTACTCTGTTATTGCTGTAGTTACAAAGAAATTGACAACAGAGGGAATTAAACTGCTTTTGTATTGATGTATCCTTTGTAAGATGCATTGCTTTGGAAAAAAATAAAACCTTTCAAAAAAGATAAAACCTTGAGATGCTCAAGGTTGGTAGCACTGAGCAACTATTGTGCTGGTGTTGACCTGTTCTGTTGTGCTGTACTCCTGGCTGAGCTCCAGCAATACACAGCCACTTTACAGTGTGTCTCCATTTCCCCCAGTTTATCACTGTCACACACGCACGCACGCACACACACTGAAATGTGTGTGTACACACAACACTTATATCAATATACACACATACACACAACTACTCACCCTGCTGGGTGCTCCCTCTGGGACGGGGCGGAGAAAGGGGAGGAAAAGAGAACAGAATAGAGAAAAAAGTGAGATAAAGGGGAAAGGAGAAAGGGGGGGAAAAAAGTTTGACGTCAGTCCTGATAATAGTAACAACAGTCCCGCAGTCAGCCAAGGTTAGGCTGAACTATGACTGCTCCTCTCTAATAAAGATACAGACCCGCTATTGTGTGTGATTCCTGTCTCCTCTGCCTCTCTATCTTTCCCTCTGTCTGTTCTCTATCCAGACAAAGCCTGCTGTCTTCCCCTGCTGCCTCTTTCCACTCTATCTCTTCACTCATTTTTTTCTCTCCTATGTAAGAACAGAAACGCACACAGCTGCAGACATGCATAAGCTCTCACACAGATGCTTAACATGCCAATATGACCACATTGATCTCTCTATCTATCCCCCTGCTTACCCTCACTCATTCCTTCTTTTTTTCTTTCTAGCTCTCAGTTTATTCATGAGAAAGTCTCTTGGCTCCATGCCTGAAACAGAGCGCAAAGATAAGATATTCTATTGGGGTGAATGAAAGTTCATTGGAAAATAATGTTCCTTCTGCCTTTACACAGGTTCCATGTATGCCACAGCTATCTAAACAATGAACTTTAAACTTTGTCCATAGGTTAAGTTGATGAACAAATTACAGAAATGCTGCATTCAACAAATGACGTAAATTGTTGTTATGCATTTTATTTTTTCTAAAATTATTTAAAAAAAAAACTTTTTTTAGTCTGCAGCTGTCTGGGATTTCTCTCTACAGCTATTTCGATTATGGAGAAAAAATGTTGTAAACAAAGAATGCAGATACGCATGCAGAAAAACAAACATTTGATAAAAAGTAAAAACAGAATTTTTGCATGTGTGAAGTTCAATGGTTCATTCTGCTTAATTCTCCACAGTTTGATACTCTGACCAACTTGTACTGACTGTGCTAAACATCTTCACAACATATTCAATAGCAGAATTTGGTTTTCAACAGTGAAATGCTTTGTGTCCACTGACCTGACAAAATCAAGTCAATCAACTGTGGATCTATTGTCTATTGTCTAGTGAATGACAGCATCAGAAAAGATGTTCCAGCTTATTTCCAGAGGCACATGTGTTTAATACTTTATTAGATTTCATTGACCTGATCTTATTAGCAGACTACAGTGATTAAATGTCAGTGTGACTTCCTGACCATTCAATTTCGTGTTTAGAAACAAGACCAAAGTTCAAATTTGACATTCTTTTTTACCTCGAAGATGTTCAGCATCAAGGTGGTTGCGATCATCTTTGGAGGCGAGGTGAGCTGAGACCCCCAAGGCCCCGGTCAGCGCCAGAAGTCCGGAGCCTCCCGCGCCCAGAGACAGGCCTGATGGGTGTGGCGTCAGGGGGATGCCAGGAGCATGGTGAGACAGGTGTTGGAGCTGCTGCTGCTGTGGCCACAGGGAAAGAAAGGAGCGGGGCGGGAGGGGGTGGGAATTGTGTCATATAAGGGGGTGGGTGGTTAGAGAAGACAGGGTAAAGAAAAGAGGCAAAGAAAATATGCAGGTGAATGTGACAAGGAACAATGGAGATGATAAAATTAAAACATTTAAGGGAGTTGGAGTTGTGCTCGGAAAAAAAAAAGGTGGACCGAAAGAGATAGGAGAAAGGGAGAAATTAAATTGAAATGAAAACCACACAGGGCTCAATAGTGATAGAGGAAAATAAGATGTAGGAAGATTGGATGTTAAATAGATTAGTGGATTAAGAGGTGAGAGAGAAGGGAGGGAGAGAAACAGAGAGAGAGAGAGAGAGAAACGGCGAGAGAGTGAGATAGAGAGAGAGAGATACCAAGGACCAGAACAGAGGAAAATAAACATTCACAAGCAAAGTAGAATAGAAACCAAGAAATGAAAGAAAGGAGAAAAAGATTGAGGTGTTGAAGCAATGCATGGGTTTTATAAAAGAAAAGAAAGGGGAAAAAATGTTAAAGTTACAGAGTAAATGATGGGGAGAAACGGAGGGTAATCATGGTGGAAGCAATGGAAAGTGAAGGAGAGATAAATGTTAAGGGAGAAGATAGGGAGAGACAGTAAATGACCGCAGGAGGGAAGGAAAGTGCAGCAGAGAGAGAGAGAGAGAAAAGATAAGACAACAAAAAACAATGGGAGAGGAAAAATGAGGACAGGGGCAAAGTGGGAGGAAGTGAATGATAAAAGATTATAACAGGAGGGATGAGAAAATCCCAAAAGAAAATGAACAGAAAGACAAAGAGAAATAGGAAAAAGAAAACGATGGGGATAGAGAGAGTGGAGAGCAAAAGAGCAGATAAAGAACGGCTATTATCCTGAGGGGAGCATTATGATGTGTTTCTGTGTGCTGTTTTGTCAAGCTGGTGTGTAGGACTCACACACACACACACACACACAAACACACACACGAACACACCTTAGAGAACAAAGGGCTTTAAGTAGACAGTAATGTGATCAGCGCTCTGTCAAGCCATGGAAAGCCCCATCTAGTGTGGCACTTAGAGCATCACTGTGTATGTGCGTACAGACGTGGTCCATATGTGTAGACAAACATGTGTATAATATCATAGCGTTGGTGGCTGTGATATATTGAATGTATGTGCAATGAAGCTCTATGGTTAAATAGGTTTTTACGTTATGCTGTAAATCATTGTTTTACTATATGTTATTTAAAAAAAGAGCTGTCCAGAGAGATGAACTAACATAGTAACGCAGTGTACACCGAACCACTGTTAACTGTGCTCTGAATCTCAGAGGAATTGATCAATCTGATAACAATCTCTGATTTCTGTCATGAGTGACAAATGCTAACATGTTAAAGCAGTCTAGCATGTCACAAACCCATAATTTTCTCCAATCTCCAACATTTTCTACCCATTTCACATTGTAGTTAGCAGCCTGGGAAGAGCACTAATTGCTAATAACTTGCTAATCCTCGGTTATTTTACTGCTACTCTTGGTATAATCTCTTTCATCTTCTAGAATTGTCCGAACCACAGCCGATTAAACTGTCAAACAGGGCACACCATCACAGTTGCTGCTGCTACTAATCTACCTGGGTCTATACAACTGGAACACAGTGCTACACAGCCTTGTATTTGCTTTTAAAACAGGATGAGAGGATGTTTAAATCAGATTCTAAGTGTGAACATAAAACACCTAAAAGACAGATACATCAAAAAAATAATCCTTCAAAGGCCAATATTGATTTAGAAAACAGTTTGAAATTGTCCATTACCAACATTAATTCATAGCATGCTATCAAAGGATCCAGGAATAATCCCTGCCTGGCTGCATCTCGATTTAGCATGATCAACATCACCATCTGGAGTACACATGTGGCCCAAACAGCAACATAAACACTTTGAGTGATATTTACATCAAAGCTTCACCCATTCAATGATACATTTTTGATCTAAAAATTTCTAGACCAGTGATGAAATAGTTTAATCGACTAATTATGATCGGTTGGCAAATGGTTGGAATATCCATTGCCCCCTTCTCCGCCCTGTCCCAGAAGGAGTAGTAGGGTGTATATGTTTGTGTACATTGACATAAGTGTTGTGTGTCCACACACATTTCTGTGTGTGTGTTGTCATGACGAATGGAGGTGACTCACCCCGATAATGGCATTGAGTTCAGCCATGGTGACCTGCTTGGCCCTCTCCACTGCTTGGACCACCTGTTGTTGGTGCTACACACACACACACACACAGCACATAAACACACACATACAAATTTAATGCCAGAGAAACAAAATGAGTAGAAAGGTCACAGTACATTGTTATTAATGTTATATTTTACAATATATAGTGTAAATGTACAGTCAGGAATGCCTTAGAGTAAAGGTGTAAAAGCAAACACCTGTTTAAAGGGGACATGAATATATAGGAAACGTCTGGATTAGGCAACTAGGCATTTACACAACAAACGTAACACAAACAGAAACACACACACTGTACATACAGCCACCACAAACATGCACAGACAGGTTTGTTCATTTACACATGTGCTCAAAGACACACTGACTAAAATCTCAGTTCTGTGTACACAGAATCCCAATGTAATCTGTCACACAACTGCAAACATGCACACACACACACACACACGGGTGCGCGCACACACACACCGTGTCAATATTGATCAAACTGACAGAGTTGTGACCTTCCTGTCTCCAGGGACGCACATTCATCAGTGCACACTCACATTCAGACAAAACGAAGTGTGTCTGCAGGTTTGTACTCACACTCACACAAACAACCAGCGCACACACACACACACACACTCCGGTAAAATACACATACATAGAATATACACACAGACACAGTGGAATAAAATTAATATAAGGGCTTCAGTTCCATTTTATCAGTTTTTCTGTCCTGCTCACAGTCAGAGCAACAATGCAACAATATATTTAACTTCAATAATAATCCTGTTCCTCTTACTCATTTTGATTGTATTAAGCAGACATTAATTAAAATATAGCTAGCTTTAAGAAGAAATTAATGGAGGGCAGGCAAGCATGTAGAAATGATAATAATGTTGTTGAGCGATAAGAAGACATAAATTGAATTTTTTAGAATTGGCTGTGTTAACTTGGAAGATAAGGGGTTATAGATATTCTGAAAACAACTTAATGTATTACT
The DNA here is from genome assembly GCA_030544235.1 of Lepturacanthus savala. Taxonomy (NCBI): domain Eukaryota; kingdom Metazoa; phylum Chordata; class Actinopteri; order Scombriformes; family Trichiuridae; genus Lepturacanthus; species Lepturacanthus savala. Next base: position 17,579,860 of record CM060481.1, read on the forward strand.
GTTAAAGCCTGGGATCATTAAAGTTACACTAAGTAATGTTGCTTTCAGGGGCAAACACACTTCCTTTTGACCTTGAATATATAAATTGGTGCAAACACACACAACCACATATAAAGCATATGTTGTTCACAAGCTTATTCTTTATCAGGGACGACAGGAAGTTGTTAAAGTCAGCTGATCATCAGCTGATGTGATGGTCCTTAAAAAGCGGTAAAGCTGCTCAGATCATAAAGTAGGTTTTAGTTTCCATACTAATCAACTATAATGAGAATGCTTATGCTTAAGCTATGCAAAGCTATGAAATGATGGTGTTCCATGAGAAAAAATGGAGCTCACTCATTTCGATGATTGTGAGTATACACAAATCATACCCTTATTCTGCTTATTTTTTTTAGTCCTCATTTTTATAATGTGCCAAAAGTTCATTTGTGTCGACAATATTAGAAAAAATATCTTTAATTTATTCAGCAGAACAAGAAAGAGAGTGAAACAGCTTAGCTGGCTTTGTCCAAAAGTAAAGAAACCTGTCTTTGTGGTAAACTAAGTTAGGTGGCTGATGGCACTAGCTTCATAGTTTTACTGATCAGACATGAGTGTTAGCAATCTTCTCAATGAAAGAAGTGGATTTCACAAACTAATCCTAAACCAAACTGATCCTTTAAAAATTATGCTATAATCGGTATATTCTATTCCATTTAAACAGAAATATGATATAGAGGCGTGACAAGTCGTCTCCTGATCAGGTGTTTGCACATTTTGTATGTGTTTGTCTGGCAGTGGTGATACTTACTTCTTGAGAAAGGAAAGGGATGATCTGAGCACAGATGGCACTGAGACGCTTGACGATCTCTGCCTGCGACAGAGAGAGAGAAGCGAGAGAGAGAGACAGAAGGAGTGAGAAAGCGATATAGAATCATGTCACATACCGGAAGATATTAAGTACACAATGAACACAGAGCATAAGATACAACTTTACAGCACATTAAGCCTTCGCTGCATTGAAACACCTTTCTAACAAGCACAGATTTCTGTCAGTGACGTAAGGGAGTAGATTTGTTTCAACAATTTGTGTGAACAGATCAATAATCCCTGTGTAAATGTGTAATATCTGCAAATAAAACCATTTTCCACAAATACAAAAAGAGATTTTTGTAAAGTCGCAAAATATTTTGTAAATAGAAAATGGATCTAAAAATACAAATTCCACAAATAAAAAACAAATCTGTGAATACATTCAATTAATTACTAAATGAATGAAAAGGATTTGTGAATATCTTTCCGAGCGGCAATGTGTGGATCCAATTTTTATTTGTGAAGTGAAAAGGCATTTGTGGATCTCAATTCTATGCTTGTGGACTCACATTTTTCACACACAGTTTTGAGACAAACGTTCAGCTGGTCTGAATAAAAATCGACCTGTATCAATCTAGTATGTGATCACCTGTTTATGATGTAATTTTGTATCATTGTGAAAAATGGACTGTGGGCGTGAATGGCAGAGGTGGAAGGACAGAAGCATCATTAAGGGGCTCCAGTCATCATCTGATCTTTTAGCACTATCATACATTCATTTAGCTTGACCTCACACACTCTTGCCCACTTCATTCTCCCCCCCCCCCCCCCCTCTCAAACACACACATGCAAACAAAATTGCCATTACATTTATATATTTTCTGAAACTTGCAAAATCCATAGAAAATGCTTTTTCTTGGTGTGGAAATGGTGAATAGCATCTTCCTGTGCACGCGCGCGCACACACACACACACACACACACACACACACACACACACACACACACACACACACACACACACACACACACACACACAAACCTCTGTGGTGTGTCTAATTCGATCTGTCTGAGTGCCCTCAGCCTCATTTTGTTCACTTCTTCACTTAGCTGTTCTCTCTTTTTCTACAATAGCTCACACACTGGGCCATTATTACCCTATTTATTCCCTCTTTCCCTCTCTTTCCAATTTATATATATATTATTTTTAATTCTCTAACTGTCTTTCTCTCTCTCTTTTGTCCCAGTTCCTTTCATTTCTTTCCTGTTGCTTATCGTGTTTTCTCTCTCTGTATCCCTCTATCCTCAGTAACACGTGTTTCTGCCACTTGAAGATACTGGAGAGGAAGAGGAAAAGACAGCAAAGGGCAATGCAATGACTGACAGGGACGTATACATCTTCATACAAAGGCTCTCATACACATCCACTCACACATATGATCAGCCAGTCTGTCAGTCTGCCAGTCTCATCATGACTTCATAAAACAGCTATCACCAGGCACAGAGCTCTGCTGCTCGTCACATCATTACATGTGTTAATGTATGCATGAATGTGCATGTGTGTGTGTGTGTAGGTGGTTGTTCATTAGCTCCTTGGTGTATTTGGAGTGATATGCATGTATGCTGTGTGTGTTTAGAGAGGGAAGTTGGGGGAGAGAGAGCAACAGAGATGGAGAAAGAGAAAGAAGAAATAGATTCATGTGCCTATAATGTGCTATATTTACCAGGCTCAGTTGTAAAGAAATCATTCAACCAACCAACCAACCTATCTATCTATCTATCTATCTATCTATCTATCTATCTATCTATCTATCTATCTATCTATCTATCTATCTATCTATCTATCTATCTATCTATCTATCTATCTATCTATCTATCTATCTATCTATCTATCTATCTATCTATCTATCTATCTATCTATCTATCTATCTATCTATCTATCTATCTATCTATCTATCTATCTATCTATCTATCTATCTATCTATCTATCTATCTATCTATCTATCTATCTATCTATCTAACAGCTGCAAATATAACAAGTCACAAGGGAGTCACATGGTGAGGACCCTGCAAATAACAGAGCGTAACAATGGCTGCAAGTGTTAGTTGTGTTGGTTTGTTAACAGGTAGCCTGAACAGGCTCCTTTGCCAAATACATCTCTTGTTTGATCTGTGTCTTAATGAACCATTGTTTGAGTCTGGGAGGTTTCTCTTATTTATTCTGACAAATGTTCTCAAGATCAGCTGACTCTTTGTGCATGAACAGCAATTTGTAAAAAAAATATGTAACACGTAAAAGAGGAAGGTTCAAACACTAGTTTGGGCCTATGCCATTTTGACACATTGCAGACAGATCAGGTGAATAGTGGTGTAATGTTGACATCTATTCTGAATGAACTGTCCTCCCCCAAGTTACATCTCAGCCACAAAATCACTCACAGGCTCAGTTCTGACCAGACACGAGCTAATTTGACAGGAATGATGCTGGACCGCATGTCAGAAAAAGAAAGTGACAAAACCCATCTGAACATAAACAAGGGCTGAACCAAAACTGAAATGAATTTATCTGTGAGGATGATAAATGCTGCTTTCATTTATTATTTCATAGTGTAGCCATAAAAGCAAATAAATCACTTGATATTAAAATATCAGGGGATGTAAGAACAGAACAGAAAAAAACAGGCATGACAGCTCAAAATTGTGGACACATTATCTGAGTAAAAAATGCTTTCATGATGTTTGCAATAATAAAACATTCTCAGAATGGAAATCTGAATATCTTACAACTTAAAACTATCAGCATTAGGTTACATTTTGGCACTATTATAAACCCTTTCTCATCACACATTTAATTTTATGTTCATAAAAATCTATAAATGAATGCACCGTAAACTACAGAATCATGGTCATACTACTAGGGCACAGCACAGCAGCATCCCGCCAACATGTCCTGGCCGACGCACACTGAGTGGTGCTGTGAAAGCAGCCAATCAGCCGATGGGTTTTATAAAAGGATGAAAGTGAGCTCAGCACAAACAGTCCGAGCCGGGCCAGGTGTCAGAAACAACACAGCACAGTCTCGTCCCACAGCCCTGCCAAAGCACAGCCACCAGGGAGTACTGGCAGAGACTGGCCGGATGGAGGGATGAACGGATGGAGGGATGAATAGATGGGTAGATACAAAGGAAGAGAGCGGGGCTGGTCAATAAACACCTGAGGGCAGATATGCTGCCAACTGGCATGCAGACAGGGAAAAAGAGAGGCTTTAAGTGCCACAGAGATGAAAAAAATAGGTGAGAGAGAAAGAAATACACAACAGATTTTCATTTAGAGGAACAGAAACTCTCCAAATTGTTTTCTAAAACACAGACGGATAGACAAAAAACAGAAGTAAAGTTACAAGAGAGGAGAACCTAAATAACTTGAGGAAGAAGAAGGAATCAGGTACAGGATAAGGACAGCCTGTTCCACACTGTGGCACATATTAGCCCGTTATAGCCTGAGGGACAGGGACACAGACACACACACACACACACAGACAGACACACACACACACACACACACACACACACACACACACACACACACACACACACACACACACACACACACACACACACACACACACACACACACACACACACACACACACACACACACACACAAACATTCACACAGTGCCAACATGCTCAGACTTGTCATCCCGTCGGATCATTGACATGATGATCACAGTGCCTTGTTGCTGCTTAATGATACAATGTGATATGTGTGAAAAGGTAACACACACACACAAACACACACACGCAAACACAATGCTAAATAAAAAAAAGATGTAAAAAAAAAAAAAAACGCTGAAAAAAAATGGCGGAATATATGAGGGGAACAGTATTAAGTTAAAATAATAATTTACAGCTAAAGAGCAACAGAACATAATTATGGTCAATGAAGAAATCTCTGCAAGAAATTTAAATCCAAATGAGCAACAATCTCATATGGTTAAAGCCTACTGAAGGGGGGTGTTCACCTTATGTTGTTCTATTATCAAATTTGATATTTTCTTTTTATCTGTGTGACCTCCATTGGCATAAAGCAAGTGACATCAAAGCAATAACTGGCCTCTATGAATTCATGTTGAGAAACCTTCAATAGATTTCCTCATGAAAATGTAAGCATGCACAGTAAAGGTCATGTTTGGTGTGACAGCAATGATTTCTGTCTTGATCCAACCTTTTGCACTGGCATCCGACTGACAAACAGGAAGACATATGCTACAGAAGAGGCAGCGATACCAATTTTTGCGCCAAGATTAGGCTTAGTGGACCAGAATCAAATGCAGAGAGAAGAGTTTTGTGTAAAAGGTGTAATTCTCAATTCTTCTTGACTGGAAAAACTCATTCTCCGACACTTACTTAGCAATTGCTATCGCTATTGCTGCTGCTCTCTCCACCCACATGTTTAACCCACAGCGCAAATGCAACACTTTCCTGCCTGTTCTGTGAAGGCTGTCAAATGGCATTCTGCGAAATGTAGAAAATGACTAACTGAAGAAGAAACATGCAAGACAGGTGGGTAGAGGTGGCGCAAAATAAGCCATCATAGTCTGACAATGTAACGGTGTATATACAGTACATTATAATCAGCAGGCTTGGATTGTTCTGACAAATACAAATCTTGTTTCAGAGGGAGGGGGTCTTACTGGAGGAGGATCTGCCTCCCAGCTGTTTCCTTGGAATGAATCTGCCCTGTGTTGTGTAACTGTAGCATATTGGTAGGCTTGTAAGAGCTAAAAAGTGATATATTGTAGCTCATATGTAATGCCTTCTAATCAAGACCAGAAACGTCGGCAAACTCAGATGACGGGATGAGAAACGTGCTCACATTTTTTTTCTTGCACACCTTTTCACAAATGTGAACTGGAACAACCGGCAAAACCACTTCGCTGTGAAAGATCAGCATTGTATTTGGCCTTCCAGCATGACGGCAAAGCAACAGTGACCGTGTTCATCTTGCCAATAAAGCTGGGCGAATTTGAATGTGATGAGCGTGGGTGGAGATTGGCACAGGAGGAGGGAGATGGTGCCCAGTGTGCTCAGGCACTGCCAGCTGTGCCAGCCTCTGAGTCCCACTACGCCAAGCAAGCCAACTTCATGGGGGGACGTGTGTATTTGTGTGCACCCGTGCATGTGAGAGAGACAGATAGATAGAGATAGATAGAGAGAGAGAGAGATGTTCGGCTCCTTTACTAACTCTCATCAAAAAATCTGTGCCATCTCTCTTGGCTCCAATTCTCTTTCTATAGCGCCTCTCTCTGGTTCACAAGGCAAACAGTTGCTGGTTTGAATCCTTGTACATACTGTAGGTTGAGAAACACAATAAAAAAAATGCATAACATAGCACCTAACCTGTAACTCCAGTAGACTCCTGAAGCAGTAAACGTCAAAGCGAATGTGTGCCAGAATGTAATACATGGTGTCACTGGGAAAAAAAAAGATGCTTGCCCAGTCAACTTTACTTTCATAGAAAGAAAATGTTGTGGTGACATGAAGAATGCTGAGGCTCCCACATTTATGCTTCCTGTGGTTAGTTGCAGGTAACAATTGTGATCCAAGAAAACCTGAAGACTTTTTCTATGGCCAAGTTGCCCTGGATAGAAGCTATCAAGTAAATGCCTAAAAATGCAGAATATGTGAGATGTTTCATATGTAACAGTGTGTGTCTATGAGCTACAGTATCCTAAATCCTTGTGTGAGGACAGCGGTCAGAAGCTGTTTAATTTATCACTCACTATTTTGATAATAAATTAATGGTTTAACCTCTTAAGATGCACCCTTTTTTTAGTCTTATTTGTGAAAATAGTATGTCGAATTTGTAAGTAGCACAGTTCTCACAAGTCAGATGTCGTTGGAAAGGCCTGACTATTGGCTATTCAGATTTGGATGGTCTTATCATAGGGAAATATCTATTGGGTCACACTGCTGTCCATCGAACTCAAAGGTTGTCAAACTTTCATAGTTGGTCCTCATTGGCTTTCAGGCTGACCATCTCCCAAACCCATGCTTTGATTTGCTCGTGCAAGGTGTCAAACAACATTGAGTCCATACTTGCTGCATTATTTGTGCAAAGAAACCATCAACTGAATTGCTAGTATTGCTGTAAATGACCCCGCATCACTCCCCTGTAGCACTCACAGTACAGTGGTACAGAGGTGAAATCATTTTGCAAGCAAAAGATCACTGTTACGTACTCTCCAGTATGTTCCAGCTTCTCCATTGTGAGGATTTGCTGCCTTTTTTTTTTACATATACTGTAACAGTCATTATTATTTGCTGCTGTCTTTAGAGGCTTTAGAACATGGTGATCAGCATTTGTCATTATTTTCTGTATACCAAATGATTATTGAGAAAACGACAACAAGAAGATTAATTTATAATTAAAATAAATAAGCATTTTGTGTCATCATGACACTGACTGGCTAGTTTCTTACTGGTTTGTCCGATCAAAAGGTGGTAAACGTGCTATAAAGTGATTTTGGACATAGCCACACTGCATGTTACTGATCCTATGTAAAGCATAGGTAAAAAACATACACTCTTACACACACACTCATTTATTTTTCAAGAGTCAGAGTGTGTGTACATATCTCACACACACGCAAACATAACCCTGGAGCTTATCTTTGTCCCCTGCTCTCTAATTGGACTGCTCTCCACTGTGAACAGTTTAAGGTAAATATTTGTAGCCAGTGACGTACTAATCACCCACTGATTGGTGTTGCAGGGACAGAGCTGTTGAATGAAAACAGCCATTTCTGTTTCCTCTCTTTCAACCCTCCCACACTTTCTCCCTTTTCTCCACACAAGCAACCTCCTACTTTCTCTATTCTGCTGGCTCATTTTTCCACTTCCACAGTATCTCTCTGTGTCCTCTCACTCTGTTTTCCCTCAGTGCACTTGGCCTTGCTCTTTTGCTCTCTTTCTTTCTGCCCTCCTTCTGATTCTCTCATTTTTTTCTCCTTCTTCCTCTATCTTGTTGCCCTGCTTCTCTCCCCGAATCTCCCTCCACCTCCCCCTCTTTTCTTTCTTGCTCGGGCTTGTTTTTTCCTCTCTCCACCCTCTCTCTCTCTCTCTTTCTCCTCTGGGCAGCTTGCCAGCTCCTCTTCCCTGGCGCTGAGCCAACTCCTCTCCTCCTTTTCGCCTCCTCCCCTCCCTCCCTTCCTCTATCCCCCTTGCCTCTGATTGATGGCCCCTCTATTCTGGAAGGAGAGGAAGGGAAACAGAGAAAGAGAGAGAGAGAAAAAGAGAAGAAAGGGGAGCAGCAAAGCACACACGAGCAGCAAAACACACACACATTAAATGACACATACAGACACACAAAATGACACACAAACCCTCAGAATAGTGCACAAGGATATAACTGCACACTCAAGTACACACACGCACACACACATACAATCACACACACACAAATTCAAAATCATGCACACAAAAAACATGCAATGCACACACACAAAAGCAACAAGGGCACACAGAAAACCAATCCAAACAGAGCAGAGGGAACACACATACAAACAGCTGTGTGCAGAGCAAGCAGAGCCTCCCAGCAAGAGACTGAGGAGCACACACACACACACACACACACACACACACACACACACACACACACACACACACACACAGTCCTCTGAAACACATACACACATAAAGACACCGATTCAACCTTCGGTGCAGAACCAATACAAGATGGGCAGCAGACCAGGCAGGAGAAACATTTAGAATGAAAAATACAGACAGACAGCTCACTTCTACTCCTCCAGCACACACACACACACACACACACACACACACACACGCACACACACACACACACACACACACACACACACACACACACACTAGAGTTACAAACATGTACCTACAACAAATTCAGGGTGTGACACAAAATCTGTGCCTCACAGTTGGGGTTGTAGTTTTACAACCGTCTCTCTCTCTCTCTCTCTCTCTGTGTACATTATACACTAAGCTATTAGTCATGTTCACACTGTGCCAGCTCACCAGCTTGCATTGACAGACTGCATACGGCTTCAAACTCATGTTGTCCGCAATGCAATCAGACACAAAGTAGACAAAGTAGCAAAACTGGCTGCACAGTATGCATGCATACAAAGGCACAAAAAGATGTGTGTATACACACACAGACAACAGAGCAACACAATTTCTAACATTGTGACAGTGCTCGAACTGGTCTGGTGCACTGCCTGTACCTCTACCGCCTGATGATTAGCCTTTTTAACTAAAAATTGAACTAAGCCAAAACATAAACTTTCTATTGAAATACATTTTGACTGTTAAAAGAAGGAAAAAGAAAATCTTGTTTGAATAAGTGTCACATGGTATATTGATACACCCAATTTTATAGTATCAGCACTTTAAGAATGTCAGTGTTTGAATAAGAGCCATATTTCCTGTGAGTTTCATCAATGTGTGACAGCAGGGCAGTGTGTGTGTGTGTGTGTGTGTGTGTGTGTGTGTGTGTGTGTGTGTGTGTGTGTGTGTGTGTGTGTGTGTGTGTGTGCGTGTGTGTGTGTGTGTGCAGGGCTCTGATCCTGGCAGGCAAAGTGGGTGTGCCAACCGTTCCGTTTTTTTTTTTCCTCTCATATGCACACTGCAGCTTTCACAGTAACAGAATGAGAGGTATGGCTCTTGCAGCCTGTCCACGCTTTGTTGACAAATCAGACACACAGAGCCAACAGTCAGGGCAAACCCATGGCCACCATGATGTTTTAAATCCACGCAGACCAAGGGACCCGACACATCATTATGGAATTCAAAGGCGTAATTTTTTAACATGATTTCATGCCCCAAAATATAAGTTGAATGAGTCAAATTTTTTTGTGACAAGCAAACTTTTTTCACCAACACGCTAACTTACCAATGTGCCAAATATCACACAATGGCTCTCAAAATGCAAGATTTATGCTAAACCTTAAACTGAACACTAAAGCTCCAACTGTAAATTTACAATAACAATAACCTTCACATATACCTAGCTCCCCATGAATTTATGTTCTTACAGAAATACCTGGATATGTCGGATAAAGGCACATGCAGTGCAGCTGCTCGTTCAGCACTGGTCACACAACATAGTATCACATGCAGCCACTATCCAATACACGCAGACACATGCACACACAAACAATCAGATATGCCAATACGGTCTGTGTGACTCAGAGCTCCTCTGCTAGGGTGACAAAGCCATTACGTTAAAAGGCTAGTTCCCTGGGAATTTAATCACTTGTTTTCACCCTCATCTCATCTCATCTTTCTCTTTTTCTCTCACACTGTTTTTCCTTCTCTTAACGTATCTTCTACCATTTGTAAAGGGTTATATCACACTCTGCCCCCCCCTCTCTCGCTCTATGCCTCAGTATTCACAAATGAGTTCTGTTACACATGTATGCACAGGCATACACACACACACAGACAGCATGAAAGGAAGGAGAGAGAGGGGAAGAGGTGCGACAACATGTGCAAAAAGGGACTGCATACACCACTGATCAGAGAGAGTGCAAATAAATACCATAAACACACACACACACACACACACACATACAAAGTCATTTGACCTCTCCAAAGCCCATTCTAGTTGACCCACATATGCAGGCTCACCCTAATCCAACCCTTTCAATAAAACCAGTTAAAGGAAAAAAAAAAACTCAAACTGTGGGATTATCGGCTGACTGGGTGGTGGGAATGACAGAGAGGAAAAGACGCAGCAGGGATGGAAAGAGTGAGATTGAGAAAGAAAAGAGGAAAGAGAGAGAAGCCCAATCCTATTATGAAGCAAAGCGGTGAGTTGAAAATGAAGGCATCTCTCACTCACACTCTCCCCTCTCTCTCTATCTCATTCACCCTGTCCTCTCTCCCAAATGAGATGGGGATTCAGGTCACAACTTTAGCCAAATATACCGAAGCATGCATGCAGACACACACGTGCACGACCACATGCATAAGAAGGCTAGACAGCTCGGGCTAATTAGGCTGGAGGATAAGCACATAAACACTTATGTATACACTTTTACACAACGCAGACAGATAAATATTCCCCCTTGTGATCTTGTTCTCCTGCTTGTTCTCTGCCTTAATCTTCCTCAGCCCGTTTCTGTTTTATTCATCTTCTCTAGCTCTTTCTTCACTCTGTTCACTCTCTTTCCTGTCAGTTTTTCAACTCAATTCAATGATATTTTTTTAATTTTGCATCTTTGCTTAAAAATGGTTACATTAATATAGATACTGCAATATAGCATGTAGAGCTTGGGCTAGTAACTCCTGTTGTCTCTCACACTCTCCCACACTCAGCTTCATATGTGTGGTGGTGAAATGAAAGGAGGGAGCAGGAAGGAAGGACAGCCAGCTGCTTCATCTGTCCTCAGGAGTCCACTGGGGAAACAGTCTGGCTGCCGAGCATCCTGACTATCAAACACAGCTTCCTATAATATCCTGCCTGGTCTGTGAACCATGCAGTCTTTCTATCTAGAATTCTGATACAGGAAGTAAAGGCTATATGCAGTATATGCTAAGACTGATTCTTAATATCCTGTATGTAGTGTTTGAGCCTCCTAGTGATATTCAGTCAAAGAAAGTATAAGTAATATTTACTATCCTGACTATTAATTTCAGTGATTCAACCTTGCAGCCAGACCACAAGGCTGCCTATCAAGCATTCTGCTATATCATCTCTGCTGCTAAAGTAGTGCGTTGGTGTTTTGTGTTGAGCTTTACAAGTTCCTAGCAGGCTTTCATCTCATGTTGTTATTATCCTAAATGGCTCGAAATTAATAACCAGCTAGAATATCCAGCTCAAGGACAGGCACACACACACACACACGCACACACACACACACACACACACACACACACACACACACACACACACACACACACACACACATTCACCTTTCAGAAATGGGATGGTCCCCCCTCATCAGGCCACCTTTCCACCTGTTAATTTGTCTTGGGGGATATTTAAAATGGTTTTACACAGAGAGGTGGAGGAATTTTAAGTGTTAGTGGCTTATATGTCCATGGGATGATTTATTCTTTTCAGATAATTACACATCTGAAGCCTTACACTATTTACAGTATAATAAAATTATAATCATCACTCTCAACTGAAACTGGGATGCAGACACTTCTACATTTATATGTAATACTTCCAACACACCGATGTGAATGTGTACATGTGCAACTATTTCTCAGTAATGCTGCATTTCTGTATATCTGTGATTATGTTCTTGTAGGCACTGTGAGCTCTATTTTGTGAGATTCACATGGAAAATAATATACATGCCTCTCATCCTCCAGTAGTCAGTATTCATGCTCTCATTGCCACAGAGGAAGCTTACTACTTATAGCATGAATGAAATAAAAATCCAATTGTGACCCAGCTTTAAACTACACAGCCCCTTTCATGTTCCTGCTGTCTAATCTCTAATTAAGCACTGTCACTGTCCAGTAGCCCGCTGTATCACGCCAAGAAAATGTGAGCAAATATGCAACTTTCTCAGCTACCTTGCAGCCTCCTTACATCAAGAATTTCCCATGCAAAACTAAATTGATGTCACAGTCCAATGCGTAACCTTATGTCAAAAGCACATCTTGTTTAAAGGATACCTAACCTTTGATTCAACCTTTGAGCCTGCAGTATTTCAATCAGCCAACTGCACACGCTGCACTCAGACAGGCTGCTAGGTGGGTTCTCAGGATATTGATTTCTAAATAAATCAAGGAGATATTTATACATATCTAGGCATAAATTCTTGTATGTATGAATAATTAGACCATATTTACATATATATTAAAAGACATATACATATAAATATAGACATTGTTAAAGTCAAGATTTTCCTGTTCCCAGTGATATGATGTGCTACGACTGATGAGTCATTGTGTGTCTTTGATGCAACATTAGCTATTTTGTTTTCATTTTCCCTTTGAGCGAAAACTTAAAAGTGGACTCTGTGATCCAATACAATCCAATACATTTTCTGACAAATTCAGCGAACGTCTCCTCACAGGCCACTAGCAGTGCATTCTGTGTGTCTGCTGAAAAAATACTCTGGTGTTTGTACACAAACACACCACACAGCACCATTCCACAATTCCAGCTAATCAGCCACTAGTTCTTGGCGACGCTTCTGAAGAAGCACTGAAGGGAGAGGTGAGGTGTATTTGTTCGGCTGTTGACTTCAAATATCCAGAATCTTTCGCCAGATTCGCTGACTCAAACTTTCAGAGACTGATAAGAGTGTGTTCATTTCTGATAAAAGGATAGTATGGTATACAGTGTATACACCACATTGCGTACAGTGGCGGTGTAAAGATGAACTCTTACATTCATCTGACCATTTTTATGTGATGCACTCTCAGATCCCAACCCAGTCGTTGAGAAACACTTACCTAGGCAGTTATTAAAATGCTGCCACAGTGGCTTCCCTGCTAGTCCCAAGGGTCTACTGGAGGACTTGATCCTAGCAAAGAAATAATGGGCCCTATTGCTGAAATGACCTATTACCTCTAATACAGTCCATGCACAATACTGTATATACGCACATGTTAAGATACAACACTGTGCCATACCTGCAATGCAAACTGTAAAGCAAACACTGCTTGAACAATAAAAGATGGAGTTCTATAGAGAGCAAAGCACTTCTGTGTCACTACTATATAAGCACTACACAGTTCATTCAATGGCCAGCTGAGATCCACTGCTTTTGTAAAGTTTAAGTAATAAATTTATTGGTATTTAGTAATCGAAATATAATATCCTTCCCGTGGGCATATAATCATAACAGAACTAAAAGCTATCAGAGTTTGGTATGCTTGCTGCATAATTTCAGTTTTACACAAGGTGTTTTCAAATACTCTTTCTGATTAGATGTTTAGTTACTGAAGCTGCGAGGAGCTATGCTGGGAATTATGTGATGTTCCAAAACTTAAATGCACCAATAACAATTATCCACATGCACAGTCTTCAGCAGAAGTTTAATCAAGCAACATAAGTGAAAACTCCAGTGTGGGTGAACTATTGGTGCCGAGGGGCTTAAACTGTAGAGATTGCAAAAGAGAAACGTTTTATCTTATCTAGAAGGTCTGCTGTACTTGGAAAAATAAATAAATATAGGAACTGGAATAGAAGACCTTGTCCCTAAAAGGCAAATAAACAGGTTTCCATAACCATAATCAGAGTGAGATCATCTTGTGTCTTTATCACACACTTCTTAAATTAGAGACCTACATTAGTAACTGAAACTGAATCCAGGAAGTGTCAGGCTGGTGGCTCCAAGCCATCACAGAATAGAGAGAAAGATATATTCGTGGGATATGGGATTGTGTCTGATTTTCACTGGGTCAGTTTGGAAAACTAATTAACATATAAAGCTCTGATAGTTTCTTCACAGAACTGTTGAGGACAAAGGTTTTGGAGAATTACCATTGTGTTATACTCCTTGTATTCCACTCCCAGGTTTTTATTGCACTTGGACTTGCATATTACAATTGTCATATCAAGGTTTTGGACACAGTTTCTCATTTAAATCAATGGAAATGTGTCTCCAAACTTTTGATTGGTGCTCTCAGTATATACTATGTAGAATTTTAACAGTATATTCCTTGTTAGTGTATAAAAATACCTTCTTTTTCTTCAGGGTTACTTTAAAATACTATACTCTATTTCATTGACAAATTTAAAATATCTTAATATTTTTCAATAGTACATTGTCTCTGTGTGTAGTATGAACAGCTAAATTTCATTGTACAATCTTGCATGGAGGAATGACATTTAAAATGAACCTTGAACCTGGAATCCCTTTACCTGATATGCACCAATACATACATGTGGATTACAGCTCGGGATGTTAGGCTGATCATTAGTGCTGCTGTGGTTGTCTTCTCACTATCACTGGGCAGCAGTGGGCTACTTTGCTTAATGGGCCTTTTAAGTTAGCTGCTGATGGAAGGAAAGGAAAATCTTCACTTCCTGCCTTCGACATTTTCAGATTTTCCCAGGCTGCCTCTGGCTGGACGCGAGTCCGACAAAGCTTCTATTCATTTGCGCCTCCTGCCGTCATCCTGTTATCCTTCTCCTGTCCACGCATCAGCAGCATCGATGCATTCGCCACACCTTACCGTACAACAACACGTAATACGTAAACATCAGCGCGTACCTATAAGCTGGCCTCTGCCAACCGCTGGGAGCCCGCAGTATCTGTCTGAATTACAGAGTCGCTGATGTGCGTCTGCACATAGTGGGGGATACAGGCAATAAGTACCGAGGCCCCAGAAGTGCTATATCAATGAATATAGAACAACCACAGAGAGCAACGGAAAGTCCTTATAGCCTCCATCACTCCTCCTGGGGATACAGCTAGTATATATACAATATATATGATATGATAAGATAATGGAAGTGAACCAAGTGAGATAATGTGATGGGATGTGCATGCATGTGCGTGTGTGTGTGACACCGTATCCCATACAGCTTAAAGGAGGACGGGGGGGTTGGGGTGGGTGGTGGTGGGGGAGATCCTATCTTTCCTGTGCCTTCATATAGTTCAGATACAATCATCTGAGAAAGAGACAGAAGAGAAGAAGGGAGGAAATAGAGGGGAAACAAGAAAAGATCAAGATCGTAAAGGGCGAGGGAGGAGAGGGGAAGATAAAGAGCAAGTGTGAAATTTAAAGAGCGACAGAGAGAGTGACGGAGTGAGATGAAAAAAGCAAAAGGAACTCAAAGGAAGGGGTAGGAAGGCACGAGATGACTGTTACAGCTCAATTAATGCCGGGACATGAAATAGCCGTGCCACTGATAATGACAGACCGTGTGTTAGAGAAAGAGACGGAGGGTGGGAGAGGGAGGCAATAGCAGTGATCTCGACAGGATGTTAGGAGGAAGCTGGAGGGGGGGAGAGAAAGAGGAGGAGGAGGTGGAGGAGAGGAAATAAGAGCAGACACTGTTAAATCTATTCATGATTCATTATTTCTCACTGCAGCTCAAAGCTCCCCTCCCTCTCTTGATGACTCCTCTCTCTCTCTCTCCATCTCTCCCTCTTTCTCCAACTGCCCTCCCCCTTTCTTTCCCTTTTCCCTCTATCGCTTTCCTTTTCTTGGCTCTCATATTCATCTCCATCTCTTTTTCCCCCCTCATCTGTTCTCTGAGGTCTTTATCTGTCTCTTCTAAAGCTCCATCCTTCCTGTTTACCCTCTCCTCTTTCATCCGTCAATTAATCTCTATCCCTCTTTTACTCTCATCCCTGTTCTCACACTTTTTCCAACATTAGCTCACCCCACCATCTTTCAGTTGTTTTTTTTAGGTTTCTCTATCTCCCTTACTCACTTAACTCACTCCAGTGGGCTCTCTTTTTCTTGCAGTCTTTTATATCTTCAAAGTCACCGCTTTTTAAATTATCTTGCTCTTGTTTTTCTTCAAACTATCCGACTATTCTATCTATCTTCTGCTCTTCCATTGTAACCTCCTCCTTTTCTACGTGTCTCTTTGTGCTTTATCCTTGTCCACTCTTGTTCTTTCAAATTCCTCATGCTATGTCTTTTTTTCAATCACTCATTTTGATATCCTTTTTATACCAGTTCCTTTATTGTACATTCTATCACGCTCTCCCATCACCCCTCTCTCTGTCTCCCTCTTCTTTTTATACTATTTCTGTCAATTTCCGCTTCTCTATTTCCTTTATCTGCGATACTGCAAGTTCTCTTTCATTATCTGCCTCACATTTCTTTCTCACTGGCTCTCGTACCAACTCCTCTGATCCCTTTTTACCAGCCCTCTAGTTTCTCTTTTTCCTCCTTGTTACTCAAACATATACTGTTTTCTACCCTTTCTCTTTCTTTCTCATATTCCCCCAGCTCACTCTTCTTAAAGCCTTGTTCAAAATAGTTCCTGACACCAGGCTTCGCCTTCCATTTCTTTCTTTCTTTTACTCTTATTCGCCTGACTGTAGCTCTTTGGTCTCCTGCCATCCTCTCTCGTCTTCCCTCTCTCTCCTCCCTTCCTCTTCCCTCCACGGCCTCCTTCTGTGATCTTACCCACCTATCCCCCTTTTCCTCCCCCTCCTCCTTGTCTCTCCATCTCTCAGAGGTGCAGCCAGCACCACAGTCCATGTCACTTTTTTGGCGACAAGAGCTGACAGTCCACTTCTGCACAGGTCTGCTGCCAACCAGCTATCTCTCCCATTCTCCCTGCTTCCTTTTCACGGTTTTCCACTATAAAAGTTCATCTTCTTGTAGGTAAAGTGCAACTTTCATTGCATTGTGCAACGTGATTCAACTTGACGAAATGCTGGCGTAAAATAATTGTTGACATTCTGACCCAAAACTGTAAAACCTAATTGCTTCTTTGGAGAAGAAAGCAATTTCATTTACATTTGAAATGTCCTTGTTGAGATATAACATAGTGCTGTTTTATTTTATCTGACAGTTAACATCAATAGTAACAGGTGCTGATGATTAATACTGCTCTATCACACAAGATTGAAATACAGTAAAAAAAAAAAAAAAAAAAAAAACTATGAATCAGTATCTTTATTTTATAGTTCAGCTATTCTGTCAGTACGCCAAAATTCTGTCCTTCTTGGACTCCTTCTCTGGTTTCTCTCTCAATTTGTCTGTTCGTCTCTCTCCCCCTTTACTACTCTGTCAATACTTGTGCCTGCTGTGGGATTCAGGAATCAATCCGTCCCACCCATCAGTCAGTTTTATTGTGCACATGAGTCTTTTTTAACCAGTGCAACAATTCCAACACAAAGTCCTTTTGTGGTTTCAAATATGTTCAGAGGTCAAGAAAAAATTTGGATTTGGACGAATACAGAAGAGCAGAAGGGACACTTTTAAGACAATCTCAGCTTCAAACATAACTAAGAGTGGTGGTGTACTGGCCATAGGGCATACCAGGAAAAATCCTGATAGGCCGCCCAAGTGGGCCAGTGGACCATCAAAAATTCATAAAGTTCTATATAAATAATATAAATATGCTCTGATCTTCAGACTGGCCACCTGAAATTTCAACCAATGGATATAAAATCATCCAATACTGGACTATGGAGTATGAAAGGATATACACTGCACTCAGTATTTGGACAGAAACCCACAGTTTGATGTCTCTGTACTGTAATTACCTTGATCGTGAAATGACACAGGAATTATGAGGTTAAAGTACAGACCACCTCTTTTATTTGGAGGTGTTTTCAGTGAATGATTCAAACAATGAGCTGCTTTCTAAATGCAATATGTTGGGCATGCTGGGACCTCATTATAAAATGAAAAAATAATAAATAAATAACCCTCGTCTTCCATGACAGTCCACCACTCCACTGCAGATAGCAGGAGACACACGCAGTCACGGTAAAGGAAGATGCCATTCAACTGGATAATGATTCTGTCTATCTGCATGGAGCTCTGTCAACACAGCAGAACAGATCTCAGGTCTACTATCTGTTGGTCTGTCCGGGCATTTAGCTGACTCTGCCTGTCTTTCTGTCTGCAAGTTGACCGCCTTCCTTTTCTGCAGTCTGACCCAGACACCTCTTTAGACATGTCTTCTGTTTTGCTTGTTAATACCCAGAGAGGAGACATAAATACATGTTTAGTCAGTAGTGACATCTAGGGATGTAAATTTTAAGTATATTCTTTAATCAATAGTTGGCCGTGTTGACAATCAATAATCGTTAAGAATTTATGAATATGCTGGGCGTATTATTATAAAACCATGGGAACCACTGACAGGACCTATATTTTAGGCTACATTAATGATAAGTTCAAACAACAGATAAAATAAAAACATCAAGTTAGAATAATAAATTAATTAACACTAAATAAAATGAAAAATTATGGAGCTCCCACTCACCGGGCTAACAACAGAGGAATAAACATAGCAAATGGATGCACAGCTTCCAGCTTCATTAGAGAAAAATAATCTGACTAAATGTGTTGGACATATCTAAGATTTAACTTACATTTAATCAGATTTGCAGCAATGTTCACCAGTAAATGACCTGTGATGTTAGGCATCAATCAACTGGTTTCATGTGACATAATCTGCATACCTGATGTATATGAAGGAGTGACGTGTGTGTTCACTGTAGATAACGTTAGTCCAGCTGCTGGAAACAGCTGCTCAGCTGCAACAGACACGCAAATACTATCGCTCCAACTATCAGCCCATTTACTACCACCACTAAAATGCATTTAGGAGAGTCACTTATACAGTTCATCAGTTTTGTACTGATTTTATTGGAAATGTGTAATTAGAGTCCTGCTTATCCCAAGCAGAAACCTCCAGGGCTGGAAAATTAAGCCAACACGTAAGTGCCAAAAACTGCAGTTCCTCAAATGGCCACTTGGGGTTGGCTCTGAAGCGCCATCCCCATAGACCCCAGTGTTAAAATGGCCAAATTTACAGCAAAAATAGAAATGTTTAGAGCCTGTACATGGGGGGAATTTTTCTTATAACTCACCACTCACTTATTAAGGCTTAAAGCAATGCAAAATGAAGGGAGTGGCCACCGGGTATGACAGGTACAGTAACTATTTGGAGTCTTCTGTCCAAATATGGTCATTTTGGCTCTAAAAATCAATAATGTCAACCAGGTCACTTTGGCTACAGACCTTTTTTTTATAGTCTATGGCTTGTCGTGACATTAACATTGTAGCGTTGCTTTCTGCTGACACTTAGATCGAGCATGTACTTATGTTGAAGATGCTAGTTTAGCGTTAGTATGAGCTTCAGATAGCTACACTGAACATACGCCATGGAATTTTCATAAATGGATGCTTCAGGCTTCAACAACAACAACAGATCAAGGCACGCTGCGACTTTTTCGTTCCTTGGAGAGCAGGCAGCGTTTGTTTTACACTTTGTGCGGCCATGATGTGCAACAAACCCCACCTTATAGCATAAATAGCTCCACCCAGTGACACAACAGCATACTACAGAAATTCTATAGAGCATTCTCTGACAGTTACACCATACGGCCCTAGTGTTATGATTATTGGTTTGTATATTTT
This sequence comes from Lepturacanthus savala, assembly GCA_030544235.1. Taxonomy (NCBI): domain Eukaryota; kingdom Metazoa; phylum Chordata; class Actinopteri; order Scombriformes; family Trichiuridae; genus Lepturacanthus; species Lepturacanthus savala. The sequence continues at coordinate 17,599,724 of CM060481.1, forward strand.
GAATTAGTTAAAATTTAAATGATAATAGATTTACATCTGTTGTGACATCATAATTGTGCATGAAAAAAAGGCTTGTTTTTTTGAAACTTCTATTTTCATGCTCTAGTACAGGTACTTGTGTTTTATGCTCTATATAAAGGCATTCATAGGTAAACTACAGTATTGTACAGCAACCCTTTCTAAAACAAATAAAATCAGGAATCCATTTCTAAGTGTTGAAACCACTTGTTGCACTTGCTCACGAGTTACTATGATCCTTTTTTATTAACTACAAAGGAGAATATCTACAAAGGAGGATATCTTGCTCATCATTTTTAAATAATTTAAGCTGCTTTATCTTGCCGATACAGAATACACACAAGTGACCAGAAAATATAAACAAGTATAGAATGTAATGAAATGCGACACATCAGCTCTGAACTAAATGTTACATTATTCATTATTCTACTTGTTTGAGTGTGTTGACTCAATATAGTACCTTTTGAAAACTATATTTTGTCACAGCGGTGATGTTCCATGACTGCAATATATTCAAGGTGTATATGTGTATATACAAGAGTTACTTATACATAAAAGAGGACAGTAAAATACACACCTACCCACACAAAATGTCACACTGACATACAAAGGTTTACAAGGTTTGAGTGTACAAAATAACACATTCACCTCCTTGCTCTCAATGAATGCAACTACTTCACAGTATGTGCGTGTATGTGCACACACACACATTCTCTTACCTGTTTGTGCATCTCAATGTTGAGGCCGTAGGACATTTCATAGTACTGTGAAGACAAACACAAATGACAGAGCTTCATTAGCATTTTATTCACGATGCACATTAACATTCAGCCTTGCACAGTATCTCTCATTGAAGAGCTTTTGCTCAGAATCGGTGCTTATGCTGCTGTTTGTCAGCCTGGTTTAATAAAAGAAAGAAGAGAACGCCTGAGAAGATGGGAAGGAAAGCGCATGTGTGTACTGTATATACAGTAGTACAACAAGTGTGTGTGTGTGTGTCTGGGTATAGATAATGAGGTATTTATGCCTTGTGTGATCACTGTATCAGCAGTGTGTTTGAGGAGGAGGGACTTCTGTGTGTCTAGAGTTGCCAAATGGACCGACTATATTTTTGCTTGCTGCTTGTTGTGTTCCTGCCTCTGTTTGAGTGCTGATGCTCTTCATGTGTTGTATGATCATTTGACTGTGTGACCGCGTGTTAAGAATACTGTGCACCGCCTGTCTGTACAGTACACAGCGATGTGCTTTTGTGATGCATTTTGCTTTATGTATGTCCATAGTATGGGTTTAAGACAGGACAAGCAAAGGCTGGGATTAACATCTGATCCGTATCTGAATATCGCATCTGGACAAGGACAAACACGTGAATTCAAGGTGTTAAATAAATGCAAGAAAAAAGATCATTTGGCACAACAAGCACACCAGTGTTTGTGTGTGCTCGCTAAAAACCTTCTGCTACCATCTCTGTATGTGTGCTTGCTAAGTGTGCTGTTCTCACTCTTTTGTGTGTGTTTGGGTGCATGTTTGTGTGCATCACTAATATGCTGTAATGGTGTTGGTGGCGAGCAGCGTACAGACAGCGAGGATCCGTCATGGTGACAAAGGCAGCGGCTGCCACCAGATGAGCAATGCTTTGACTGATGAGAGCGAGACACAACTCTCTTTATTTTTGTACTCTCTTACTCATTTTCACTCTATCACATTCTTCTCTCTCTCTCTCCCCATATATTCCCTACCTCATTCAGTCTCCCCTCCCTCCCTCCCTCCCTCCCTCTCACTCCTATCTCTATCTTTCCGAGCTGTCGGTCCATCTTTCATTTCTACCTTCCTTCTCTCTCTAGCTATTCCCCTCCTTCTTTTTCTAGCTGTCAGATGTTCTTTTACTCTCCATTTCAGTCCATCTCTTTATTTCCTGCCTCATTTTACCCACTTGCTATCTTTGTGTGCATCGGTCTATACCTATATAACTAAAATTCACTACTTACTGCCAATGAACATTATTACTGCAAGGTTTAAGCTATAAGTATAATAATTTAAAATGTAATAAAAGATAAATGGTTTGTTACACAGTTCAGCATTAATAACAGTATACTTTGCAACAACATCACTGTAGTAAAAAAATATGCTCTAAAGAAATCAAAGCAACCTTTTCATTAATGAAAAACAAAAGAATACATATGATAGATGCAATTAAGTTTAATAGTGTAATGTAACTAATTAGTGTGAAAAAACAGAACAGCTCTATAAGAAAAAAAGATCAAATAAAAGTTAAAAAAAAGAAACAGGAGACAGGTTTTGAAGAAAGCACAGTAGTGCTAACAGAGTTTTCCCTCAGGATGTGACCTGCTCTGACATATTTTCTGCTCCAACAAAAATGTCAGTTTTTCCCCAACTAAATGTTATATTTAGTTTTGGTACAAAAGTGAGTGGAATTCTGAGTGCTTCCTGGACTTTTATTTTGGTAGACAACACACAAAACATAAAACAGGATTAAACAAAATGACCAATGTTTCTTTTTACAAAAGAGATGCACCAACCAGAAAACCCGTATCGGTATCAGCAGCTATACCTTTTAAAAGGATTGATCGCTTCAACCTTGAAGTGATCATTCCGCCTTTATTAGTTTCTTTGTCAATCATCATTCTACCATGGTGAGCCACTGACTCATCTTTTAGCTGCAGAACTAACTGCAGCTACGTGTTACTCTATGACTCACAACAAGGACTACAGGTGGGAAAGAGGGGGCAAAGAGTAATTGGTACCTCAACTGTCAACCTCTCGACTTTGACTTTTGTCATTATAAAGAACTTCAGTCTAAAGTCAAGAGGTTGCGATGTATAGCAGACCAAGCTGGGAAACAGAACCGTGTTCCCTTGGATGTGCAGTGGCGTCTGCCCACATGGAACTACTCTCCTTATCACTGTTATTAGCTTTCAGAGTCATTTCTAAACAAACTACCAAAGCACCCAAACTCTAGGGGGCAAAGAAGCATGTCACCCAATGCAACTTGGGTGAGAGTGCAATCATTTCATGTGGTTCACGAACATGTTTTTAATTGTTTCATCTATATACCTAGCCATATTTGCACTGTTGTTCCTTGTCATCGTTTTCCTTTGCCACCTCCTTTCCCTGGTGTATTCTCTCTCATTCTCTCCTGTCAACACTTTTTCCTGTCTTTCTTGCCAATTATCCTTTCTTTCACATTTAACCTTCCTTTCCTCTCTCCTCTACCCATTACTCCCTCTCTTTTATCTGCCCTTGTTTTTCATTTTCCTCGATGTCCTTTATCCTCAATATCCTCTGCTCTTGCATTCTTTCTCCTTTTAGTCATTTCTATCAATCATCTTTCTCTTTTATGTTCTCTCTCCTTCCATACTCTCTATCTATTGCCATTTTCTACTTCACTCTTTGCTTTATGTATTTGTTTCTCTCATCCTTGCCGGGTGCTTTATCTACATTTTCTCCTTACATCCCCCCGTGTCGAGCTGCTGTATATGATGTAGCTCTTTTCTTCTTTATGTCTCTTGTGGACAGACTGGCACAAAAAAAAAATGTGCACACATGCATTAAGGTGCACACACAACATACTTGAGCTAGCTCTTTGTGTTTCCATGTCTGCCTCTCCTCCAGCCCTCTCGACATGAAAGACATGTGACATCCCTCTTTGTTCTCTCTTTTCCTCTCTCTCCATCTCTCATCAGCCTCTCTTTTTACCTCTCCATCATTACACCTCTCCTCACCCCTCCCCATCTTTTAACTCAATTTCTGTCTGTCTCTCCTTATTAATTCTCCCTACATCTCTTCCATCAGCCTCTCCACCTATCTGTCATTATTCTTCATTTCTCTTTTTCACTCGCTCCTCTTTCATACTCTCCTCTTTAACATGCTCTTTTCATTTCGTATCTTACTTTTCTTCCCCTCTACACTAACAGCTAAGAGTGCTACAACCAGTCTTTGAATGCAACCTTGCAGGTAACAAGAGCCCTCTGGAAGAGTTCTCTAACCAGCACACAACATTATGGAAAGGAATGTAATAAAAGGTATCACGGGAAAGCTGCTCTGTTATGCCACAGGGGAGAGTAAGCAGATTTGGGTTAGCAGCCGTAAAAGTTAAGGAACCTTGATGCTGTGAGAATCACTGGACTGAAAAGAAAAGTGTTCGGTTCAGTTATGTTAAGTTTCATTGAGACTGTTTAATTAAAAATGTCATTCATGTGAGTGCATTCTACAGTCACTCTTCTCCAGCTGCTGTATGAATATCTCAGGACTTTGAAAATGTAAGGCAAAAGGCAAGAGAAAAGCAATTAATTATAATTAGCGGTATGTTGAATTCTAAGGATACCTTTATTGACATTCAATTACTTATATATTTATTAAGGTAATGCACTAACTTGATTATTTTCATTTCAACGATGAGAACAGCAACTGCAACAATAGCATGCTTCTTACACAATAATGCAAAATTAATTAAAATCTGATATAATATACATAATAATATAATGAGGGTTATGACTGTAACCTGAATCCCAGATGACAGGAGGAAATAGAACTGATGAAAACAGATGGAATTAAACTCGCAGCGAGGCCACTCTGCATATTGAGAACTTGAAACCTTAAGCACTTTTTTTTCTAATTTCAGATTTTCTGTTATTTTTATACTGTTACAAAACTTGAATTAAAGTTAATACCACCTGCTATTTCTACCAATGCATGCTCATAAACATCCATTTGCCTGTAGCCTTGGTGGTTAAGGTTGTTGATGCTGAACTGAGGGTCTGCATTCAGAGACACTATAAAATAATACTACTACTAATAAAAATGATTATTTTATAATTATATACACTACCGTTGAACATTTCGGGGTCACCCGGACAATTTAGTGTTTTCCATGAAAAGTCACACTTTTATTTACCACAATAAGTTGCGAAAAGAATAGAAAATTTTATTACTTTAGCCTTTAGCCTGATGCAATGAGCAAACACATTGTACCATTAGAACACTGGAGTGATAGTTGCTGGAAATGGGCCTCTATACACCTATGTAGATATTGCACCAAAAACAGACATTTGCAGCTAGAATAGTCATTTACCACATTAGCAATTTAGCAATGTATAGAGTGTATTTCTGATTAGTTAAAGTTAAAAAAACTGTGCTTTTCTTTGAAAAAATAAAGACATTTATAAAGGACCCCAAACTGAATGTTAAACTGAATGAATTTCTGCTTGGAACCGGTTGGAACTAAGCCCGTTTGCTGAGAACCGCGGTACGGTTGCTTGCAGCATTCTTAAGAACCGCTCATCCGATGGACGTGACACTTGACACTGCACTCCCCTGAGTCCCCAGTGATACACCGGCCAAGTGTGAAGTTGATCAGATGAATGGCTCTTGAGATATGCGAATACTTGTCACACATACAGAGGGACAGACAGACAGATATCTCTTCCTTTACAGATAGGCGGTGGTGCTACAGCGCCACCTATTGGTTAAATGGCATCAAGTTTGTCATGATCACTTAGATGCCATGTTCACCATATGTGGTTGCAATAATAGAAAATATTCTGGAAATATGATATTTTTTGTAATATAAGCTCTCCCCAAAGCATTTGAGCAAACTTTGAGGACCTAGCAAACCTGCTTGGGATATCAAAAATCCAAATGAGTAACTTGTTCCGGCTTGTTCCAGAGATGTTCTTTGCCAAATTTGGTGACAATTGCTTTTTGATTCTGACAATTATATTTAAAAAGAAATATTATTATATTATTATGTAGCAAAATGTAAAGTCAGTTGTTATAGCACCTCCATCTGGCCAAATTGCCCCATATTCTGCACTGCAGTCTCAGGACCATAGCAATATACTAGCCAAATGTGAAGTCGATAGGATGAATGGTTCATGAGACACACACACACACACACACACACACACACACACACACACACACACACACACACACACACACACACACACACACACAGAGATAGAGATTCCTTGCTTTATTGTTAGATAGTGCTGTAAAAGTGCATAATATATCCCTGGAAAGAATCTGAATACTTTTTCTACCACAGCCAGCCAGCCAGAACTAGAAAAGGCATGAACACAAAATGTGTGAATTACCTTTTCCCTTTTATGCTTAAGATCTGTGGCATAATTAAACCTTCACATCTCATCCACTTGAAACATACAATTACCAGAAGGTTATTCACCGTGTTAGGTACTAATGGCCCTCATTGTACTGCCACTAGAGAGCAGAAGCTTTTGCTGATAACAATAAATATTCAATTGTGATAGTGTATTGGTCTCTGTAGGATCATTTCCACTTTGCTCACTTCCCTGCAGTAAGGTTCTACACAGCAGGGTCACCTTCAGGAGTGGTCATAACCATTTAGAAGGTCGCTCATTCGCCAGGACTTAAGGTTGAGTCATTTGTTCTAAAGAAGAACAGTGGTAAGAGTGGATTTATATTTTTATTTATATCTTTATTTGAGACACCATCAAGTGACAAGAAGCCAAGAAGATGTGCATAATCTGACCAAGAGCCATAAACCACTGGTTCGGTTTCAATACCATGCAGTTACAGTGTTGTATAAGTGGTTAGAAATGGTCTCATTTAACCACATAAACATGTCAATTACACAATTAGTAGGATGGTTCCGGGTTTCCTGTAAATAGTCAGAAAGGAGAAAACTAAGTGACTGAAATGTATTAACATTGTCCTGTAGATGAAGTGACTATTGCACTATTATGCAATCTGCACAGCACTCTGATGATAGTGCTCTATGTGAGTCTGTGAGTCTCGTCTGTGAATGTGTAGTAGAGTAACAGTTAGTGATATTGTGTCTCTTAAAGGCACCAACAGGTACAACAGGCCTAAATATAAAAAATACATAGCTTTACACTGTATTGTCTTGTGGGTGTCACCCAATAGTAACCGCTGTACTATAACTGTTGTCTTGACAGCCGTGTAATAATAACAGTACTGTGTGCTCAACTGAAATTACAGGTCTACAGCTGTTTTCATACAGTTTTTTAATAGTTTCATCCTTTCTTAACTGCACCACATCATCACCACCACCGCCGCCACCACTGCCTTATATAATCCCTCTGTTGTGTCACTGCGTTTTCATTCAGCGCTGTAATGTAAGATCTCTTGTCTATATGGATTTTGTGATGTGTGTGTTATGGATTGAAAGGCGCCTGTGGTTGATGTGTATGTGCTGAAGACTAAGCCTGGCAGAGGGGAACAAAGCCAACTGGCTAACGATGCTTACCAAGAACACCCTACACTGCCCACCCAGAGAGCAGAGAAAAACGTGTTAGTATTCATACTGTATATGTGTGTGTAGTGCTTACGTGTGTGAATGCAGCTTGAGTTTAGTCCTGCATGTATTAATTGTGTGTGTGTGTGTGTTTGTGTGTGTGTGTGTGTGTGTGTGTGTGTGTGTGTGTGTGTGTGTGTGTGTGTGTGTGTGTGTGTGTGTGTGTAGTACATATACAGTACATGACAACACCCAGGGATATAAGAGGCAAATTGTTTGTCCTTCACTAAAGGATGAAACTGCCTCTGAACTTTAGCATCTGGTGTTGTTATTTATCACATACACATAGGGTGTTGAGATACAACAACCATAGTGAAACAGTGAGTGCCATAGGCACAGATTAAAGGAAAGGTTTGCTTTTTTCTCAAAACAATAGTCAGGTGCCAAAATGAACATTAAAATATAAAAGCTATAATTGTTCCTCCTCTTCATACTGACCATGAGAGGATCTCTTTATAATGTACTTAAAAACTGTAAGTGATGAGGGCCAAAATCTTCCTTTTGTGCAAAAATGTATTTGGTTTATCTGATATGAATATGAAGCTTCAGCCATTAAAATTAATTAAATCAAGTAGATATCTTTTCCTCTTTTTGTAACTATACTTCGACTGCAGCTCAAAAGGGAATTTAAACACCTAAAAAAGTGTAAATGTGGTGAATATCCACTTGAGATGACTAACTCAGACTGTTGAAACCACATATAAGCTTCAGATAAACTTCTAAATTCATTTTAGCACAAAATAACTGTGGACACTATGGATTTTGTCCCTCATCACTTACATTGCGAGCATGTTTGAAGATCTTTTAATAGCCAGTATGAAAAAGAGGACTGATTACAGCAAGGAAAACCTCCTTCGGGGTTCACCTGTCTGTTATAAGACACAAAACAATGTGAATCTATCTTATAAAGGTGCAGTATGAAATAAATGTTAGGTTTATTTTTTTGAGAACTTGCCTAGTCAAAGAAGTTATTTTACCAGATGTCATTCAATCACTGCTCTTTTTGTTAAGCTGACATCATCAAGCCATCCGATGCTTTCTAATAAACAGCCTTTGCAGAATTTACAGCCTGAAGGGCGGCACAATCAAATCCCTATTGCTGTTGTTGGCAATCCATTACTTACAAGACAATCACATCTCATTGAGGGACGTATAGAAGTCAGATGAACTTCTAGTCTTAGTCAAGATGGTTTTTAAAAAAAATTCCTAAGAGAGTTGCTGAGTGATTGTGGAGACAAAATGGACACTTCCTTAATGCATACTGCTCAAATCAAATCAAATCGATTTATAGAGCACATTTAAAAACAATTGATCCAAGTGCTTTACATCCATAAAAAATTTACACATAATGGAGACAGCAAAATATTTGCAACAATAAAATCAAAAAGAGAACTAAGAACACAAATAGGTGATATAAGGGCTAAAAACACAGATTAGTGATGTCGTGGTGTTTCAAAGGCTTTTCTGTACAGGTAAGTTTTGAGCATGGATTTGAATGTGGTGACAGAAGGGACGAGTCGGATGGATGGGGGACGGAGTTCCAACGTATGGGAGCTACAATCGAGAAATCACGTTCACCTCTGTGTTTGGAATTGCTGTGTTTTCTTGTTAAAAGGCCACGGTTGGTTGATCTGAGGGATCTGACGGTGGTGTAAGGGGTTAAGAGGTCAGTGAGGGAGGTGATGTGATCATGATCATATGGTCTGGCTACTGGTTTAGCTCTCCAGACACATTAAATGGGAATAAAATAATTCAATCCTTCATCGATTGGAGTCTTTTCAAATATTTTCACACTGAATGGATTAAATACTGATACGGAGAGTCATTTAGCAGGGGCTGGAAAACTGTATCCATCATTTCACAGCCACTTCTTTCCGCATGAACGTTGATGGAGAAAATGGTATTTGGGCCCAATAGCCACTAGAAAAAAGGTGTTCCAGAGACCAGGTTCAGACAGAAGATATGTTTTCATACTTTTCTCTATTGTTAAAACTGTTTATTGAAACCTTAACAGACTTGTAGACACAGAATGTGCAACTCTTATTTGCAAGAGAAACTCATGGGTGATTGATGGGCATAAAATCTCTGGAGCTTTAAATTAATTTCAATTTTCTGTGTAAACCTGATCCAGCCAGCTTTTTGGCTCATTAATGTCAGTTCAGCAGACGGGTTACTATGGATAAATGAGATTGCGGTGTAATTCTTGTTTATCTGATCGCACTGTAACGTTCCACTCTTCCAAACATAACCCCTATCTAACATCTATCTGCCGCTAATAATATACACACTGCACTATCGTCAGGCCAAGACAGACAAAAAGCATTCCTGCACTTCTCTCAACGAGCTGCTCTCTCCCTCTTTCTGTTTCTTGCTTCCCTCACTCTCGTGTTTCCCTCCTCTTTCCACTCTTCCGTTCTTCAGGGAGTGTTTGCTCTTTCGTTCCCCCCTCCCTCTCGCTCTCCCTCCACCCCCATGGTGTTGAGAAAGTGTCAGACGACTGTGCCAGACTCTTTTTCTCTCTCTTCTACTGTATGCATTTTGCAAAGAACGCTGGCAGACTTTAAAATGAGTTCTAGGAAGTGGGTCTAATCCAAGGTGATTTATCTAAATGGGACACTTGGTGTGTGAGTATGAGTATGAGTATGAGTATGAGTGTGTGTGTGTGTGTGTGAGAGAGAGAGAGAGAGAGAGAGACAGAGAGAGAGAGAGAGAGAGAGAGAGAGAGATAGAGAGTCTATCATCATGCATGTGTGACTTTTTACAGCATGTTTGTATTCATACAGTAAATGTGTGTGCCGCTTCTATTTGTGTGAATACAGCTTGGGTTAACTCCTACATGTATTATTTGTGCCTGTGTCTGTACCTGTGTGTGTGTGTGTGTGTGTGTGTGTGTGTGTGTGTGTGTGTATGGGGGTAGATGAACAAGACAAGTTCACCCAAGAGACACTGATGAACAATGCTTTTGTTAAGGATTTTACACATATCCACACACACAAACACACAATCACACGTGCACACGCTTGTGTATACACACACACACACACACACACACACACACACGCACACGTGCACACACACACACACACACACACCTGATGTTAAAACATTTATTAGCACACTGTGTGCCTACCCACATCAGAGGTTAGGATAGCAGGCTCTGACTTCTTCATTGTGTCCTGTCAGTGTGTGACGACTAAATCAGTCACGGCAGACATTCAGCCTCACTGCAGCTTCTGTTGCAGCCAGTTTCATCAGAAGGAGCCAACACAACAACTGGATACAACTGACCTTGAATTTGAGGGGCGTCATATCTATAAACACGCAAGAGCTGCATTTGCTCTAGGTCCATTTTCATGAAAACTCCTGTCCCGCTTGTTTTCTGCAGCTCCAGACAGTTCAGACAGGTTTAAGACTCTTAAAACCGACTCAATCCTTCCATACATCTGGCCAGGCTTAAATCCCCTGGACAACTCCCACTATCGGGTGGCAGAGCAACGTAGCTAGCTTAGTGGGAAGCAATCACAAATCTAATTCTGCCTTCTTCCTTTCCTGATATCTTTCATCAGTCCTATTCATTTTCTTTCAGCCCTCCTTGGCAATGCTCTTCATCTCCTCTGTCTATCCGCCCCCTCCTCCATCAACTTTGCTCTATCATATTCATATACAAAAATGGACCCCTTCTTTCTTTACGCTTCTCTTCAATTTCTTTTCTCCCTCTTTGCCAATGTCGCTGTTCTGTTCTGTTGTTTTTTTTTTTTTTAAACTTCTTTCTGCTCTCCTTGCCTATGCCCTTGTGCCCTCTCTCTCGCTCATATTTCTTTCATCTATGTCTATGCTCCTTTTCTCTATATCTCACTGGCCCCATCTCTCTCTTCACTTTCCTTATTACTTCTTTTCTCTCTCATTTCTTTCTCTAACCCCCTCCCCCTCCTCCTCCTCTTCGCTCTTTCTCAAGCAGTCTGTGACTGTAATGTTACTGAAGAGAACACAGTGTGTCATCCTGAATCAGACAGATGAGCTGGGAGTGGAGTAAGAGGCTGAGAGCACCACATTAATCCACACACACACACACACAAACACACACACACACACACGCCATCTATGCCTGAGGGGCTGTACTGAACGAACAACGAACAGAGATATATGTGCACACAGACACACCAACAAAACACACACACACACTCACAATGTTCCAACAAATGACCGCATGGCAGGCATGTGATGAAACGCAATCCCGACAAAGGCTTCAAGATTCAACATTCCAACAAAATTAAAAATAAGAATTCTCCTCCTTTTTGTTGTGTAATATCAAAATTAATCCATTGTTAGTATCAACATACACACTATACGGGAAAATCTTTGCTAGAATGGTTCATTTATCTAGATTATTGACATAATTATTTAAGAAAGTGAGAATGTTTAAAATTGGTATTTTATTATATTATATCATAAATGTGCTACACAACCAGTTTAGTTTGAAATTTTTAGTATAAAATTCAGAAACAGAATCAGTTCTATTCACCAAGTACGTGTGACCATACAAGGAATTTGACTCTGGACTCCTGTGCACATACACAAAAAATATAAAAAAAAATTAAAAATATATTGGGGGAAAAAAAGGTATTAACAAAATAAATCAAGATATAAATATATTTACATGAGTGCAAACAGTACAATGGACATGCACTGACAGGTGGATTACAGGGAGACAGCCTGGGGGAAGAAACTGTTCTTCTTAGTCTTGCAGAGAGCTCAGCATACATACTGACATACATACATCATATACGTACATAGTGTATAGAGTTCTGCAGCATTTACCAGAGGAGCAGATCAAGTGGTCTGCAGTGATGCTTCCTGCCTTTTTCTTTTAAATCCCTAGACTGGTATAAGTCCTGAATGGAAGGGAGGTCGGGCCCAATGATTTTTTTCCGCAGACCTGATTGTCTGTTGCAGTCTGTTCCTGTCCAGTGTGGTGGTCAATCCAAACCAGACAGTGATCAATGTGCAGAGAACAGACTGGATGATGGAGGTGTAAAAGATGCTTCTGAGGCAGGTTGAACTTGTTCAGCTGTCACAGGAAGTACAACCTCTGCTGGGCCGTTTTCATTAAAGCCTTTTTACAATGACAACTTCTGCAAGACGCTCAAAGTAAAATGCCTTTCAGGAAAGGAAACGCATTTAGTCAATTTCTCTAAACAACAGAAGGCTTATTGTTATAGACTGTTTGCATAGCTTGGGCTGGTTTTAAATTCAAAGATAGTCTGGTAGGTTTTACCCTTTTTGTTTAAATCCGATTTACATAGCGAGCTGGTAGGTGAATACCTCCAGCTGTTTATTGCAGGTTGTGCAAATATCAAACTTTCAATATACATAATAAGAGTATGCAGGCCTTTTACTGTGGAGGTTTTGTCTACCAGTGATGTTACTTGTTCAAAAAATTTAGTTTGAATGAATGAGAACTAATAAATATAATTCAGGATTTCAAACACAACTCACATAATCCTACACTACATTGTAAAATTGATTTTGTTCATTTGATTTGCAGCAGTTTCCTCACTTGAAAAATAAGATTACAGGTCAAATTCCCCACTTCTGAATCATAGACATGGATGTATTAAAGAGCCCATGTCTTGGATTTGTTCAGCAATTTGATGTTCAAACTAAATGTGATTACAAGGCCACTAACAGGTGACTTTAGGTTTATTTCTATGGTAATGTCTGTTTTTGTAATGTCTATGTATTTTTGTGGCTTATGTGGTTTTATATTTGTTGTCGAAATGATTTACATGTTTGCTTGTTTCATTACTCTATCATGCCTTTTAATTTGCCACTTGGGATGAATTCAATGAATTATTGATTGATTGATAATTATCTATCACAGCAGCTGCAGTGAACAGCCTTACCTTTATTCAAGATTTTCCCTCTTATGGAAATGGACTTATTTCCATAAGAAATAATGTCATGATTCTTCATTCACTGCTTTAAAAATGATACAGTGTACATTTTAAACTTTGGTCAGAGCCTTACAAGTCTGATATTTAATTTGTTTCCTGACATTTGAACAGCAGTTCAAAGTTTCAATAAAAGCTGTCTCACAGCACACAAAAGAAAATCATAAGAAAAAAGGACACAAATTTAATATCACATCTTTTATCTTGTCATTTTTTTGTTGATTGCTGTTATTGAACAGCATGGCCGTTCATTAACAGCAGACCCCTGCAGAGCTTCTGTATCTCACAATGCAGAGGCCACCTAATGTGATTCCCGACTGTGAGCTGTCATCCTCTGGTAGACATGTTTTTATATATATATATGCATATATAAAAGCAGTTCAATGGGCCACTTTACAGGGAGCATACAAAAGAAAATACAGAAGCACATTCTAAGTTATTTTTCTAAGTTAAACAGTAATGGCATTTATTCAAAAAAGTTAAATAGCCGTTTCCTTGCAGAGAATAGTCTCTCTTTGGTTACGAGAGATGGGAGGTCATCTATCAGTCATACCTTGATGGCAATTATTCCGGGAAGGAGGTGCTGCAGTAAACATAAAACAACAATATATTGTCCATACCTGAAACAATCAATATTTTTAAAAGAAAGTTTTTTTCTTTTACAAAAAAACAACCCGAATTTGTCTTTTGTACATGGATTTACAGAAAACAGGGGCGGCTCAGTTCTTCATATATTGTGGTTAAACAGGATTTAGTATGAGAAAAGTTCTCTTTTCAGCAGTTTACTAATAATATCACCTCCTCTTGGGGAGGAAGATATTTTTTCTATGTCCAAAGAAACTAACTGGTGCAGCAGAGCCATATTTAGCTTGTACATTTTTTTTTTTTTGCAACTGCATAGTCTGTGTTTGTGAATAGAAGCTTTATGTTCATCAATGCATGATTTCATATTTGGTTTGGCCCACATAGATCCTCTTACACTTCCAATTGTAAATTACACCAATACTGCAGAGTACAAATGGGTTAATATTATATTTTTTTGGCAGTGCGTGGGTGGCAGAAATGTTTGCTGTCTGATGAATTGGAGCAGTGGGTGCAGTGGTAGCATCTGCAGACTCATTGCCGCCTGTCTTTGAGTGAATGAGCTCCACTGATAGAAATACAGGGGCTTCCGTGCCTATTTAGTTATGGGTAGTGTCACTTTGTAAGACATGGTGGTGTCTTTTCACAATGTTATTGATTTTGCCCGTGATGGGAGAGAATTCCGTGGACAAACAGAGACACGGTGTGGGGGTGAACGCTTAGATTTGTCAAATGTTTGTCATCAGTGTGCCACGCCATCTGATAAGCTGTTAAGATGTTATTCTCTCCGTAGCCTCTGTTCTGGAAGCGCTTCGTCATCTCCGCTGTTTTATGCTAAAACTCATCCTCCTGTTGGAATATTTTTGCAGAGTTGTTTTAGATGGAGGCTATTGGCTCTCAGGAGACTGTTTCAGCTAAGTTTTTTTTTTTTTTTTTTGGTAAGTGGTGCTTTTTTTAATAGTCAAGTCTAGAAAACGTAGTTTGTTTTTGGATTGTTTCTCTCTGATATGAAGGTGGTTTGTGGAAGGGATGAAAAAGAGATTTGAAGAGATCTGAAGAGATTTAATTGTAAAAAATTAAAACGATGATGAAGCCATGCAGCAACTACACTACAACACATAAATTATTATGTTTGATTGTAAACCTGCCAATCATTAGGCCATCTTCAATGTTTCCACATTTTAGGACTTTACCTGTAGGCAGTAAAGGAAAGGAGGGAGAAATTGGTGAAAAAAAGGGTTGGATTGCATTTAATTAGTGAATTTGGGAGGGTTTATGATGCATTTTATTTATCTCTCCTTCTTTTACATCGAGCTTGGTGCTTTTGTGTCTGCACTTTGCGAGATTCAACCTTAGGCCAGCAGGGGATGAACGTAGCTCTCCTGGCAGGAGACTTGCTTGCACTTTGCGTACGCATGTGACTGACATGTCTACACCCCCTGATTAGCCAGGGCTACAATGCAACCTTATTTAAAAATACACAGTGGAATTCCAGGAGAGCAGTGAAATCTGAGAACCATGAATTATAAATACAACAGCCGGAGAAAAGCAAGACGCCCACAGACACTCTCTGTGTGTGACTTGATGTTTGTGGGTGTGTGCTTGCAGCTACCGCTGAAGTTAAACATTGCCAATGTCTCTCAACACATACAAAGAGATGAGCCAGTCTGCTGGAGCAGCCAGCACAAAATATATACTCCATCCAAAAAGCTACAGAGAGTGGGTCTGCCAAAGATACAAATACATTACAGCATATCCAAACCTGGCTGCGCCATATTACTGCAGTAACACTCCACAGACAGAAGCAATTTGAGAGGGTTATGGCATCATCTCTCCAAGCGTGAAGTGTAAAACTTATACCCACTGCCAGCTATAGAATTAAAGTAGTAAATGTGAAGAAAAACAAACTTCCCGACTTTGAAAAGTCTCATGCCGTATGGAGATAAAACTAACACCTTATTTTAAAATAAGGTGGTGGTAGTATAAATGAGTTTTTTTTTTCAGAATATGCACAATATACAGTATCGCTGCAGTTATTAGTGCGTACTTTCACTTTTAGGATTTTATTTTTTCTGTAAGATCCTCACAAAACAGCCAAATGTACACAAAATATTTTCAAAAAGTACTTGTATCTCCATTCCAGCAGCCTGCAGGCTATACATATTTAGAAAATGTATGTGGTAGAATTTACCAGACTCTTAAATACTAGCAATATAATAACAATAATAATGGGCGACATGGTGGAGCAGGGGTTAGCGCTGTTGCCTCACAGCAAGAAGGTCGCAGGTTCAAGACCTCCTTGGTCCTGGGTCTGGGACCTTTCTGTGTGGAGTTTGCATATTCTCCCCGTGTCTGCGTGGGTTTTCACCGGGTACTCCAGCTTCCTCCCACAGTCCAAAAACATGCTGAGGTTAATTGGCGACTCTAAATTGCCCGTAGGTGTGAGTGTGTGAGTGAATGGTGTGTGTGCCCCACGATTGGCTGGTGACCATCTGGGGTGTATCCCTGCCTCTTGCCGTAACACTCTGGGATTGGCTCCAGCAGACCCCTGCCACCCCAATGAGGAATAAGCAGGTATAGAAAATGACTGACTGACTAACAATAATAATGAATAAAATCGTACAGATTAAAATAAAATAAGTGTTTATATGACACTTCTAGAATCACCTATACTGCCCCTATGTTGACATTTCTCATTCTGTTGCTCAATTCCACTTCTGAAGAGTTTGTCTTTGCTGCAGCAACACTGGTTTATTTGGGATATACACAAGGACAATGTGATGGCAAGCACATTATCAGTAGGAAGGTTTCCAAAACAAAGACAACACTGACACAATTCCTACAAGAATCCACCCTTTGTCAACAGAAAATCCAAAGATGAAGACGTCGCAGTGTTGAGATGTTGTAATATGAGCATATGATCATCGATGAATAAAAGATTGTCACCATTTATCATGTCGCCTGTTGTCTTAATGCCTTGAAGTTCATGAAAAATTCCATATACATCAGCCATAGTATCACCCTGTATAATCTCAACACTTTCCGACCACTCACCCCTGTATTTAGAGAGCATAAAGCTGATGAATAGTAAAGACAGGAGCAGTGCAGCGTGGTGAGCAGAGCCCCAGCCTGTGGAAACAGGCCTCAGTGTGGATGACAGGCCTAACGAGCTAAATATAGCCTTCTGGGTTATCTCCTCTGTGGGCGCAGCGAGTCCGTTGTTGCTTCACATTATTTACGTGTCTGTGCGTGCTCCCTCTCTATCCCTCTTTCTTTCATTTCACGCCCCCCCACACAAACACATCACTATCTCTTTCTCTTGCGCTGTGTTGCATATTCTCTTTTCCCTCTCTTTCTCTCTCTCTCTCTCCATTTCATCCCTTCACAGCCTCTTTTTTTTCACTCTCCATCTCTCCTCTCTGCAATCCCGTCCCCTGGTATCTCTCTTTCTCATTTCTTCTCTCTCATTCCTTTTCAGCTTTTTTTTCTCTCACTCTTTCCCTTTTCGCTCTGTATCTCTCCTGCCTCTATCACTCTCTCCTTCTTCTCTTTTATTCTCTTTATCTTTGCCTCCCTTTGTATCTTCCCTCCCTCCCTCAGCAGCTCCCTGTTTTTTTTTCCTGTCTGACACTCTGAGCCTTTTTTCTCTCAAGCTATTTTCCCTTTGAGCCTCTCTTTCACTCCCCTCCCTCTCATTTTCTCTCCTTCTTTCCCTCCCTCTCATTTCTGAACCCTGCCTATGAAGTAGCATAGCAGAGTGTTAGCCACCCACAGCACCACAGTGAGTCCTGGTTCAAATAATGAAGCCTGGAGTGCTAACCTATATAGATATGTCAGCTGTAGCTCCCTGAGCTGCTGCTCTGCAGTCCCCTTACTGCCACAGGGGTGTTTTGTGGACTAGTGTTGGACTTAAACATAAAGCAGAAGATACTCTTGTGCTCCCCCTTCTTGGACCTCCAATGGTCACAAGGGCCGTGATATTTAATATGCACAAAGTTCGGTCAAATGTCATCCTATGCCCCGGTCTATGGAGAGACAAGAGAACTGCATCCATGCTGGCACAATACCACTCTTATTCTAAGCAGAGGGGGCGATGATTTGCGATGTGGAAGGTGGACGTTTTGTCTGGGAGGTTTGTTCCACACAGCAATTCCACATCACAGTGGCTAAAATGGGTGTTTTTATGTCTTAAGTCTGTGGTTTTATGAGGTTTTTCTTTGTGTGTGTTCCGCACTGTGCCATATTTATGTGCACATGTATCTTCTTGTATTTGTCCCCCTCCCTTTAAGAAGCAGTTTGAGTTTTAGAACAGTGATGATATTTTGATGAAATGAGGTTAGTCTGGCAAGGTCTTCTATTTATAAAAGGACTAGTGGAGGGTTTGTGTTTGGGTACTTAAGGATAACCAACAAAACCTCAACATGTTTTTGGTTGTGCACATGAATGGATTTCCTTGTTATTCATTGATTTATGTCAAGTTGTATAATGTTTATGCAACTGCCAGAAAATGTAATAACTTGAAAATGCTGTACAAGGGTCCATGTTCTGAGTCAAGGATGTGACAAATCCTGAAATGTGAATTGAATAAGAAGATTATGTCATATCTCAAGTGTAAAAATACAGAATAGCTAACTTTTAACTTGAAAGCAAGAGAATATGACGAACAGCAGCCACTGATAATAATGGCACAAATACAAAAGGTGAACCAGCTTGATAATGTCATGCTACATCAAAACAGCAATATCTACTAAACGGTAGAGTAGATAATATAGCCACTATATATTTCTGCATTTCTACATGAAAGTTAAAGTTATACAGTTCATCAACTATAATTTATAAGACTACTACAAGCTTAGATAGTGATAACCATTAGAATCACCACTAATCTATGTAATAGCTGTGGCAATTTCCCAAAAATAGTTTCATTACATACAGTATATCCTGTTTATAGAATTATTTAGGTAACATTTTGGGGGTTTAATATTAATAGAAATTTACAATATAAACTATTGCAAAAATTAAAAATTGCTAATGAATCAATATGTTTAAAGGAATGTTCTTATAAGGAAATGAGGATAAACATCTGTGTGTAAGCAGAATAAAAGAATGCATTTATCACACATAACCACAGTGGATACAGCATGCTTGTGTAAGTAGATGTGTGTGTGTGTGTGTGTGTGTGTGTGTGTGTGTGTGTGTGTGTGTGTGTGTGTTTCTATCTCTTTATCTTCTGCCTGTCTATCGGTGTGCTTCTACATCCATTTGTCTGTCTGCCAGTTACCCTGTCTGCCTGCTTGCTTTTTTCTCACACTCATTTGTCAGTCTATCTGCCTGTCTGGTTCTCTCTCTTTCCTTCTTTCTCTCATTTTCTGTCTATCCATCTGTGTGTCTATCTAGCTTACGGCCCTGATCCCGCCTGCTCTCCCAGGTTTATGAAATGCGAGCAGCTTAGCAGATGGTGCATATCGTATTCTGGTCGGCTCTGTGTGGGTTTGTACCACAGACGAAGGCTTACGATACATGTGAGCCTTTAGTCGCACAAACACACCGACACAGAGGGAGCTCAGGCTGTTAGCACATGAGAGAGAGAAAGACAACAGAGGGAGAGGAGCAAGAGACAAAGAAAGAGACTGAGCAAGACAGAGGGTCTGATAGATAGGAGGAAGAATGGGGACAGATATGGAAAAGAGAAAAGAAAAGTACATTGGTACGACAGAGTAAATGAAATAATGCAGGAGACACAGAGAGAAAAAAAAGTTTCTGTCACTACATTGTGGAAATTTAAAACTGTTCTACTATTACTTAACATATAACATGTTTTTTTAATTAAATAATTACCACATGTTATAGATATACATGTTGTAAAGTCACTTTATAATTTGAATGTGTAAATTGCTTGTTTTATTGGAAATGTTATTGCTTTGGCATTATTTATGATAGATTAACCGAGTTATTAATTAACAGAAATGAAAAAATAGATAAATGATTTGAGTAAAACATTTATACATGCAGGAGGCATGAAAAAAGAGAGAAAAGAGAGAAAAAAACAAAGAAAGCAGAGAAGCAAGCAGGCAAATAGAGAATTAACTCCTGAATGATGCAAACCCTAAACGTCACAACTCCCTGCATTATAATTCCTATACAGAAACCCATCAGACTCCTTTATGAGTTCTTTAGTGGCCCAGTCAGACTAACAAATCCCCATTCAGCTCTGGTAAAGGACTGATTGGACTCACCATGATGTAGTGCCTCTGCATCTCAGTCTTCTCACTGGCCAGCTTCTCACACTCCAGCTTCAGGCTGCACAAGCATGAAAAAAGGACACACATGGATTAAATGGTATATTTGCATCCGCTGAAATAAATTATAATGTCCCCAGGATTTAGGCATCGCAGAGGTCAAACACAGTTCGAAGCTGTGTTAAGGTACAAAAAATGTATTTTTTAGCCAGACATACAGTCTGGCTACTTATTACTGCTGAAAGTGACACTGAAAAATATCACTGTCAGCAATAGCCAGTAGGGTGTGTCTTCTCACTATTGCAATTCATCACACTAGCTTTACTCTATAGTACAGTGCATGTGTGGGTGCAAGCAAGACTGGTTGTGTACATCAGATGTTTTGGTTTTTAGCTCTCTTGGTTCGGGTTTGGTTAATTTTAAATATACTTTCAATCACATAGTTACAGATGATGATCATGCCTGCACACTAGGTCTGTTCTGGACTATCTAAAACGTTTAGGTGTAAAGATGGAAAAGATTTTCCGATTTTACTAGTTTTATGTGACCCTTTAAGCTGGCGTTTGATATTGACTAAAAGGTATAGCAGATGTTATTTTATGATGGGAACTAATATTGTCGTATTGGTAGTTAGCTGCAATTTGTGAACTGTAATGGACACTAATCATCATCAATGGTGCATATGAAAGACATTTGTAGACCTTTGCATCTTTATATGTGTGTCTCTGTGTGTGTCACTGAAATCCACTAGTCCAGAATCTGGTAGTAGAGCAATGTTATTGTATCACAGCAGATAGTTTAGCCTGTTATAATACGACATTGCGGGATGTTTTAACCTACAGTGGTTTGTCACTCTCAGCCAAGGACACTTCTGATCATCCATATAATGTGACCACCAGTGACCTAGAATAGAAAAAACACCTGCACACTATTATATTTTGGTTTGCTATGGACTATAGTATCCACAACTTCACTTATACTGTACCTATTGTAACAATACATGCACTTAACAGAAATATTGGTAGAAATCATATGAAATTCTGAGATTAGATAAAATAGAAACATTGAACAAAAAGTTTGTGTTTGGTAGATTACTTCTTTTTTTTACAATGCGTCTTGGCAATAATTTTTGTACCATTGGAAAGCCTGTTTATTTCCCTTTTAAATGGTGCCCCATTTGGAAGCCACGTGCATTTGTGGGATGAGCAGCACAGCTGAGTATGTGGGTTGTGCTCATGAAAAATTTGCCAAATCTTCTCTGCCAATGCCAAACAGCTTATTCTGCTGTTGCTACTGACTGTTGTTTGGTTGATTGGATGATTGCAGTCTATCAGTAACAAGGAGGAAACAAGTCATATTAGCAATTTTACAATGTATTCATTTAACGAACAGTCAGGCGCCTCAGCAATGTGTAGAAGAACCATACACAGCCACAACAGCCTGGCACTTCCTAGTCATGCTGGTCACCAGCCTGGTTACACACTGCTGTAGGATGGTGTTCCACCCCTCAACCAGGATTTGTTGCAAGACAGCTAATGTGGTTGCAATGGTCATGAACAACAAGCTTAAGCTGATGCCAGAAATGTTTAATAGGGTTGAAGTCAGGACTGTTGGTAGGCCATTCCATCCTCTCTGCTCCCAAATTCTGGAGGTAGTATCTGAACAATCCTGTTGAGCGTTGTTGTCTTGGAGGATGGAGTTCAGTCCCAGACTGTGGAGATATGGCATCACCACTGGTTGCACAATCTCATCTTGATATCTTGCTGCATTGAGATTTCTTCCAACGATGACAAGCCTTTTTTTTGTCCAGTGATGGAGATGCCACCCCACATCTTCACACTGCCTCCACGAAAAAGTTACTTGATCGGTAATCAATAATCAATTCTCCCTGTCTTCTCCACACTTTGACCCTACAATCCAGGTGTTGCTGACACCAGTACAAATGGGCCTGGCGGTGTAAAGCAGTCATTACAGGTCTCTTGTCCTAAAGATAGACTGAGTGCAATCTGTTCCAAATTGTCTGGGTCAAGAGCTGTGTACCATATCGTCCTACAAATCTGTAGAGGCCTGCGGTTCCTAAGAGCTAAAAGGATGAAGAACCAGTCTTTTGGGGTGTCGGCTTCTTGGTGTGCCTGCTTTGCGTTCTGTCCAGATTGTTCCGACAATCAGGTGACAATCAGGCACCTGATTGTCAGCACCAGGACACTGGAAGCTCAAAGTAGCAATAGCAGAATCAGGTGTTTGGCATTGGCAGAGAAGATATGGCAAATTCCTCATGAGCACAACCCACACATTTAGCTGTGTTACTCATCCCACAATTGCATGTGCCTTAAAAAATGAGCGACTTCTATGTTATATGGTGCATATGTAGGTATATGTGCCTAACTGACTTCCCTAATTAAATGTAAACCTGTTACAAATGAGGAAAAAACAAACAGTAGAATTAGGTTTATTTGATTCCTTGCAGAAATATGGAAATATTCCTAGCATTGAGATGGTCAGTCTCCAAAATTGTGGACATTTATTATAGTAATAAAAATTTAAGCGTTTGACAGCTGTCTTGCTATCTTTATTGGTTTATGTATCATATAAGAATTCAACACCCACTTCCTCTGAATTAAATTATTGTAGAGAATATACTAGATAATATGTGGAAAACTATAATTCTTCATGGCATTCATACCAAATCTTGATATATATATTTGTTTGCATTCACAATGCTTATGATGTATGTGTGCATATATGACTTGTGTGTACAAGGTTTATAGTGTGTGTACCTGTGATACTGCGCCTGGAGGAACTGGAATTCCTCCTTGATACGGTCCAGAGTTTCCAGGACTGTGAACTTGAAAGACTGGCCAGGCTGCAAGGGGACCTTCACATGAAAAGGAGAGAGAGCGTGAGAGAGAGAAGGCAAGGATAAAAAACGGACTATGAGGTGGGCGTGCGTGTGGATGTGTGTGTGCGTCTGTGTATGTGTGTGTATGCGTGCACGGTCTGTCAGAGAGCAAGGCGAGAGGAGAAAAAAGCCAAGATGAAAGTGAGAGGGAAGGTCACTTCCCCTTCCCACACATCATAAAGCCATGTCCTCTCTGTCTCTGTTCTCCTCCTCCTCTAATGACTCTACCTCCTTCCCACCACTGCCCCCGTCCTTTCTTCCTCTCCTCCACATTAGCATCCTCTCTACTCTGCCAGGTTGCTAATGTATTCCAGCCTACAAAGAGCTGAGAAGGGAGGAAACGTCAAATGAATAACTTATGGGGAATCACGGCAGCGTCTCTCACCTGCTAAAAGCTAAAGAAGGCCCAACAAAACAAGCACCTCCCAGGGGTCCACCCACCCCTACCCCACCACCACCACCACCAGCCCTCCATGGCTGTTTAAAGCGCTTTCGACAGGCGCCCTACCCCACCATAGTCGTCATGTGGTTTGAGAAACAAGGGCACTGATGTTTTTTGATGCTGTAGTTGTTTATGTTTGGGAATGGGGTTTAGTTTGTAGTGAGGGAAATCCAGAGTAAACTGAAGTGGTTGAGGGGTTTTTGACATTGTGGATTCTCAGAGGAGACTTTCATGTGAGAAGAGACTGCTTTTTTTTCCATTTTCTCTCAATTCAGATCAGTTTATTTTCGATGCAGTGCGAGACCTTGTTTAGGCCAGTAGTTCTCAAAGTGGGGTCCAGGGACCCCCAGAGGCCCTTGAGGTGTTTCCAGGGCATCCCCAGCAAAACTGGGAATAATTTATTTGAATTATAAGTCCATAAGTAACATAATGTAATTTTTTCATGGGTTTCATCCACTTTCTTTAATATTTAAAAGAAAAGATCTCATCAGATGGAGACCCTGGGCCAAAATCCCTATCAAATAGGGGTTCGTAGTCTAATTTGATCCAATTTAGGGGTGTTGACATGAAAAGATTGAGAACCACTGGTTAAGACAACAGTTAATGAGCGTGCAGACTGCCAGGTGTCTCTACTACTTCTTCACCAACGACAACCGAGGTTCATACCATCCTGCCTCAATCTCACTTCCCTGTGTAAAAGTTCCCCGGCTGCACAGAGACAAGAACACCAGCCTCCCTCTCTGTAAACACTGCCCACTGTGATGACAGGCCACCCAGTCCAACTAGAAGCACCACAGCTGAGGGATTAAATACAGACACCTGCGAGTGATTTCTAAATATTTAATATAATGTATCAAATAAAACAGTTAAGATACGAAGTATGGCTGTGACTAATGGTTTAGTTATTTGCAGTGTTTCCCATACATTCCCATTAATTTATTTGTGGTGGCCTGCCATGAATAAAACTTTGGCTGCCACAAATTGATTTTCTAATTTTGGAGCTGGCACCCTGCTCTCTCTCTGATGTACTCCCAAACAGACGCGACCCCCCCGCTGCACACAAATACCCTCCTCTGAGCTCTCAGTTTTTACCTGGAGTCACATCACGTCCATTTAAAATCTTAGTGGTCTCATATCATGCAAATAGCCACTTTATTATTATTATTATTTTACTTTAGATAAGGTCTAAGGGTTATATTTAAATGGTTTCAGGCATCAAACATTTAGAAAAAACTAAGAAATCCACACAGCCTGGATTTAGAAAGTTTTGTGGATCATTTGCACCTCGTTGACTTTGTGATGTCATGTAGTTGCTCCTCACACACTCCTCCACAACCCACCTGCCCCCACTGTCGCACACACTTCTTTCAGTATTCCTAGTGAACAGTGTTGAATTTCTATGAGACGGGTCAAAAACAACCTGTGCTTTCTAGTGAGGCGTTTGAAAGAGCACTGGAAAACTACACTGAGTTGAATTTTTGTATTTTATATGGCAAATCTCATGCTAATATCAAAACTTCAAATAAAACCCAGAAAAGTGCATGATATGGGACTTTTTAATACCTAAAGAATGACTGTGCTTCTACATCACCTTGTAAAGTTCCTACCATAGTCACCATGGTGAATTCAAGTGAAGCTTTAAAACTAAGAAATCTACTCCAATGGATTTAAGATCATATAATACAAGACATTTCTCCGAAGATATTCATATTTGGGAAGTTGGAATAGGAAAATGTTAAATTTTATTTTTAAAAATGACTCAAAAGCATTAATTAATTACAGAAACAGCTGCAAATAGCTGCAGCTCTAATGCTTAGTGCATCACCTGCTTACTTATCCATCTATCTACATATCCATCCATCCAAACTGAGGCGCGCGGTGCAGTCGCTATACTTGTCCAGCTGGGTGGCTATCGGCCTGCAGCTATGGCTAAAGATTGGCGGTTTCAGTGGCGGGGCTTCATTAGTCTAGACAAGCACAATTCAATTAGATTTCAATTAGTCCGACGGTGGAGGTCAGAGACGCGGTGGGTTCCCCAGTAATTAATCCGCCGAGCCGAGCTGAGCTGAGCTAAACTGGGCTGAGGCAGGCATAGCGGGGACATCTAGATGGCTGGATGGGCACAACACACAAACCCCTCTGGGTGTGTGTGTGGGAGGATTGGGGGAGGGGGGGGATCTGCCAACAGATCCCCACTGACCTTGATTCACACCACACACACTCAGTGGGGGAGAAGGGGGGTGTAGATAGCGATCTGGCACATGCAGATACACAAGCCCACGTAGCCATGAGCACATTGAAAAAAAAACAACACAAAAACAAACACGCATGACTGCAATGCAACCACACACACACACACACAGCCTGCACTTGCAGATTCAGACTTATAGTACACACAAGCATACACACAACATGCAAACCCACAGTGGGAGGGGAGAGGAGGGATGGATTGACATGGTGGAAAAAGGCAGAAGAGAGATAGATACTCATCTGGCAGACAGAGGGGTGGATGGATTGAGGAATGAAGGGATGATAGACTAGTCCTGACATTCTTACAGAGGAATGAAAGGATGAGCAGGGAGACAGATGATGAAAGAGCGCGTGGCTGCTGACTGAGAGAGATAGCCGGCCATTCATCCGTCTGACACCCAGGGGATGGGAAGAAGACGAAGAGACAGAGAGAGTCGTGCTGTCTTTGCTGTAGTCAACACGGCCGAGTGTCTCTACCCTGTGCACTGTCCATCGGTCTGTGGTAATGCTCCCGCCATCTGCTACCACGAACACATGAGCACACAGACACAAACTCACGCGGATGCACACAGACAAAGTGCTGCTGGCGGGTTACATCAGCAGCACTAAGTCATATAACAAAGCCCATAGTCAGAGATCAGGATTATACAAGAGATCTGGGAGTGACAAGCATTAGTGTCAACATGGAGCCCTCTGTAGTGTGCTGATGAGAGAGATTTGAATTTCTTTCATC
Source organism: Lepturacanthus savala (assembly GCA_030544235.1). Classification (NCBI taxonomy): domain Eukaryota; kingdom Metazoa; phylum Chordata; class Actinopteri; order Scombriformes; family Trichiuridae; genus Lepturacanthus; species Lepturacanthus savala. Next base: position 17,626,153 of record CM060481.1, read on the forward strand.
TTGTCTATTGGAGAAAAAAAAAAGAAAAAAAAATGTCTTACTTCTGATTTGCCGGTTGCACCTTTCTGAATGAGTTTCATGGACCCGAGAGCTACAAAATTTCTTCTGAGCGGAGAGGAAATGAAAATACAAAAAAAATATGTGAGATATAAAGTCTTCAGGCAAAAGGAGAAATATTCCCTGCCTGTGCTGAGCTGAGCTCTGCCTGTCAGGATGTGGGGACTAGTAAGCTGGAATCAAATTAGTTCATGCTTATTACCAATAATAAGAGACTCAGGTCAGGGTAAAACTGAGGTAAGAGCAAAAATTAGCTAAAAGTGAACTCAGGGGATATGTGTGCATCTTTCTGCAATGTTTACAAAGTTGGAGGCATCTGTGAGTCATGCCGTATGTGCACCAGAACAAACATTTGTGGTTGGAGTGTGTGTGTGTGTGTGTTTGGTCTCTCCTGTACTATGACAGATGGCAGCCCAGACAGTAAGGGGTCCAATCGCACGTCATGGAGGGCCAAAAAAACAGCCCATAGCCTCCTGTGTTTTCATATGTGTATATTTGTGTGTGTGTGTGTGTGTGTGTGTGTGTGTGTGTGTGTGTGTGTGTGTGTATGTGTGTGTGTGTGTGTGTCTAGCAGCCAGCAAGAGGGGATCCTGAAACCCAAAACTGATCCTGTTAATCTAGGAGGTGGATGTGTAGGAGGGGGGCGGAAGGGAGGGAAGGGTGATTTGTGCACTATCACACACACACACACACACACACACACACACACACACAGACACACACACACACGCGCACACACACACACACACACACGCACACACACACACACACACAAACATGTGAGACAGCAGTCAATCACAATTTGGATGGGCTGGCACGGGCAGGCAGAGAATTAGGAAGGATTATGTATGGAGGGGGAGGGCGAGGACGAGGAGGAGGAGGAGTAGAGTTAAGCGAGTGGAGGAGTGGTGGGTGAAGCCTGTTTCTAGATCACATAACAGGGCAGAGGTTGAACCTACTGACCAGAACCATCACTTGTCTGTCAGGCTGTCATGAGTTTGATCGTATGACTTGATAAACTAGCAGGCGATTTGTTCACCTGCATGTGTGTTTGATAAAATGACAGATATTAGCTAAGATGTTGTTGTCCTGCAATGAAACAGCTAAGAAAATGGACTGACTGTCTAAATACAATTACATTTGGAGGCTTCTGAACTGATTATTTGAATCATTGATGTTTAGGAGGGCATCCCTATACACAGGTTTAACATGTGCCTCCTTTCTTACTTCAATTAGTATCTCCAAGTGACGTGGCGATATTCTTGCAGTGTGCCTCTATCTGCTGACTTAAATTACTTCCTTTAAGTCATGCTTCAACTCTTCTCACGTTCTGCCTGAATATTAGGCCAGCCTGGCTCTATCTACTTTCCTGTCACTATCGCTGCCTGTCTGTCCTCCATCACATGCAACTTTTGTCTTCATGCAGCTGCCTGTTTTTCCACCCCTGGCAGTGGCTGTATGAGAGAGACAGCAACTGTGAAACAGATGCAGGTCTGGGAGTGATTGGAAAAGAAATGATGTCTGCTTGTCTTTCGGTCTGCCTGTTTAGCCCCTGGCACACTCTGCCAACACATAAGTATTCACACGGTATAAGCAGGCATGCCTATGCATGGATACATTCATTTGAGCAAAAACACCCACAAACAAAACAGTTTTTTTCCCCTTTCTTGCACCCTTTGTCCTGCTGCTTTATCTCACCCCTCCCTTTTCTTTATTTTCTTTCTATACTTCTCCCTCTTATCTCCTTTGTTCTTCCTTTTTGCTTGTGTCTCTCGAAGACAAGCAGAGACACGTTCAGATAGCGCATTAAATAGTAATCGGCTAGTGAAATATTTAGGAACAAGGAACATGAATAGATGAGAAATACCAAGTGTGGCAGAGGAGTGTCCGTGCCCCTTGTGAACATATGTGTGTGTGTGTGTGTGTGTGTGTGTGTGTGTGTGTGTGTGTGTGTGTGTCTTGATGTGAGCAGCAACATACGCAACACCTCATTGGTTTGGACTGAGTGTGAAAAAAAGACTGAAGTGCTGCAGGGAAGAATGGCAATGCAACTTACATATCAGCATTTATGACCCTCATATTTTGCACTTTCTCTCCATTTTTCCTGCATCGCCACAGTCCACTAAATGATCTTGATAACTCAGCGAGAGAGAGAACTACAATGCCAGCTACTCAACAATAGGAGAAGCTCGTTCAGACTTAGTGGCCCTCTCACTCTGCTGAGAACCACTGAGCCTCTCCGCCACTCAGTCCCTCTGCCAGCTTGCCAGTCACTCCTTCATTGTCCAGGCATTCAGTCTGACATTCAATTAACAAGCCAACATTCAGTTGGTCTTTCAGCTAACCAACCAGCCAGTAAACCAAAGGAATCATCAGACAGACCACATCAACAAGTCAGTCAGTCAGAGAGCTAGTCAGTAAATGCTGCAAGCCAGCGGTGGATTACAAATCAAAGAAAGATTGGCAGCCGAAAGAGTCTCTGGGAACCATCCAAGTCTCGCTCTGATTTCTTTTAATGACAAAGAGAAGAAGGCAGAACACAGGGTCTTAGCATAGAAAATGACCTGTTTTTTCCCTATAATAGAACAAACTTAATGTGGGTGGCTGCTGATGACTGACTAGAAGTTATTAGTTGGTTGTACATGTGAGACTACGGTGCTTATACTGTGGGTCGTCTGACTGCAGCTGTATTGTTGTATTTTGTGGGGTTGCCTTTGAAATGCTGTGAAATTAAATGTAAATAGGATTAGGACAAAGGAAAGGAGGGAAACATGTCATCTGGGGGAGTTGACAGCGATCCACTGTGCGGTTTACTGTACATGGCTTTCATTACAGCCACAAATGTTGGGAGGAAAAACAAACTGCCCGACACAGCTGCATGCTCCTAAAAAAAAAAAAAAAAAAGTCTAGTGCATGGAAAAGCAAAGAGTACACAGTTGCTTATATATATATGGCTTGCACTGTCACTGTGATGGCAGAATTAAAACACTAACAAATAACATCACATGCACATTCACACGTGTCAAAATCCAACTGTTAGATACACAAACCCTCTCATAGAAGCTCTGCCTTCATTAATGGAGCATATGAGATTTCTGTGGCCACATATTTGGCATTAGTTTGTTTACTTGGCCATAAAAATAAAGTGTTACCCTACTCAGGGCGAGGGAGGTAAAGGAAAACCCTCCCATTACAGACACACCCACTCACACGATTACACATGTTGGTGGAAACTATTTTCCAACAAATTATTAGTTTGACTCATACAACTGACTATGATTAAAAAGTTGCTTTATTGTCATTCCATACATTTCCAAAGTATAAAGCAACTGAATTAGTGTTGATGATCAGAGATCTTCATCCTCCAGACAACAACCACAACAACTCCCAGGGCTGCAGATAAGCACATATACATGTACTCTCAATACACAGAAGGCGACAGGTTTAACTGCATATTCACACACTGGCCAAACCTTTCTCTTCCCTGGAGTGTGTGAGTGTGTTTGCCGTAAGATGAATATATATGTAAAATGATGTATCATATTGGTCCGAATATAAGAACTATAAGATAGTCATTTTACTCTGGATATTACATTTGAAAAAGTGGGCGCCAACCTGAATTTGAGGATCTGGCAATTACATATACACAACATCAGATATTCTTTTCAAATGGATAAAGTACCATTGTAAAACACACTACTGTTAGTTTTTTGTAGCTTTAACGTTGCTAGGCTAGCGAGAGTCTTAAAGAATGTTTATAGCATAAAAAAAGTGTTGTATAGTGGGTGCGCTAGAGGACAGTCAGCCATAAAGTGTTTCGTTAGTCCAGTTTAACCTGCAGCATTTTTTTGAGGCCTCATGTAATGTGTTTTTTTCTGCCACAGAGGAAATAAATTCATGAGTGTAGGAGTTGAAACAAGTCCTAAGCACCTTCCGACGTCGCTAACGCAGTATCGGAACACAAACTGCTTAATATGTCAAGCTGCCAAATACAACTGTCACTGATGATAAGGAGCTCAAAAAGGCAAATAGACACTTTTACTGCTGGATACAATGATTTTTGTCTGACCCTAAGAGCCTGGTAGGAGAGTGTGTAGGATATAACTAATAAACTGTTAATCAAAAAGTATTTTTTCCATAAAACAAGATCGGGAAATGGAAGTAGTCAATATGGGCCAATATGGGAATATACATGTACATGTGGATGCTGTGTGCAGGCTCAGTGTAAGACATCTCTCTTAAGCATGAAAATACACAGTAAATCCTCTCTCTCTCTCTGAGGTGTGGCAGCCAATCAAGGGCTTGAACATTCACAGCAACAGTCGAGGTCGGACCAGGACATTATTTATTGTTATTGTTGTTGGCACAAAGTGCATACACACACACACACACACACACGAACCACTACCGCTCTCCTTTCCCCTTCCTTTACCAAAGCCGCACACACACGCTTAAACAACTGCACACACATACACAAGCACTTTTACAGGAACACAAGGACAAATATAAACATGTACAAGGAACAGACGCACACCAACACTTAAAAGTAAATGCTTACAAAGAACAAGTACACACACACGTTTACCTACAAATTAGACACACACATACTGTTAGGAGAAAAATGTACACTCATGAAGCACCAAATAGACACAGGTACACAATAAGAAATCACACACAGCAAATACACACATGAAACAAAACCACAAATGAACACGCCTCGCATATTCACACAGTTCCGATAACGCTTGCCACAAAAATCTAGTGAAACCAATTACAGCGCCACTCGCCTGGCAAGTCAGCCCTTGTTTTTTTTTTAACTCCTTTCTCCCAGTCACTGACATTTTGAAAAAAAAAATAATGCTGTTCGAGGTTTGGGTGTACATTTTATCGATTTATACTGAGGATGCCTTCCTTATCACTTCCACAGGGACGCCAGGGTTGAAGGGAAAAGCTTCGTCCTCTCTGTCTGTCTCTGGCTGACAGGAAGTAAACCGTGATGTTTGATTGACATCAGCAAGGATACATCAAGCTTTCTGACTGTTTACTGGGAAGCCACTGAAGTAGCAGATGTGTAGATGTGTGTAACAATTCCATATTACAAGAGAGTAGCTGCAAATCTCCAATATTTTATGTGGCTTCTGACCATTTTCACACAAACTATACATGTTTATGTCAATTCCCAACCTGAAATATAGTCACTGCTTTCAGATGATTTCATGATGATTAGAAATTAAATGAACTCAATCATAAACATTACACTGAGCAATTTGTTTCATCACTATGTGGTAATCCAGTTGTCAGGAGAAATTGCTGTATTATGGGAAAAATCTCATTCTGGTGCAATCTGGTCTGACATCGAGATGTGAAAATAAGCAGCTAAAAGACAACTTTTTCAATGCAACACATGCAAAACTGGAGCCTATTTTCAAGTATGCTGATGTATTCAGAAGAGCATCATGTAAAGTCCAGCGGTTTGTGGTGTTTGCTGCCTTTAAGTCATCCATATTTGAATCTTTTCATGAAGCCCAAGACAAAAAACGAATTTATCTTGACTTTTACACAGCGCAATTACCCTTTGTCTTCTAGATTTATATTCTGGCGACATGCACATGCTCGTCAAACACACTTTGGCAGCCAACTTGTTGAAATGTTGAAAGCCTCCTTGGATGAATCAAAATATGGACAGGGGTTCCTGCTTGCAACATTGATTCATGGGGCAATTATGTAACTTTGACAAAGAAACAAATGGTTTATTGAGCTTAAAGGTCCCATATTGTAGACTTTTCCGGGGTTTTATTTGAAGTTTTAATATGCCTAACAAAATATATTTGAGATTCTAAGCACCGAAAGTCATAGCAATATATAGTTTTACGCTTCTCTTTGGAACTCTAGAAAGAACCGGTTGTCTGTCTCATCTTTCTCTAAGGCAAGGAATATCTGCCGTTTGGTACGGCGTGTAGCATACCGGCAAACCGTTCATCTGATCCACTGCCCACTTGGCGAGCTTACTGCTGATGACCCAAGGACATACAGATTTGGTAACTCTGCAATTTTGTTTCGCTAAACTCTGTCCCCTCCACCTCCAGCCGAGGAGCTGGCAACGTTGGTGCCTGCTGTGACGCTGTAAGCAGAGGCCTGTGGCCAGAACACGTTTATGCAGTCAGGCCAGTCAGAGCCACGGGTACGGTTCCTCCTCTTCTTCGTTGTTAAAGTTAGACTTTGTTTTTTGCCCGTTTGAAAAACATACAAGAACAAGAGAGATGCGAGGTGGTGGTCAAGTAAGAGTGAGACAGTGAGACAGACAGGTGGCTCCTGGCAGTAGACAAAAGCAGTTTAGGAGTGAAGATGCACACACAAACAGTAATTCTGTACATCTCTCAGCATTGACTCAGTCCTACATGCATACTCCATTCATTTATTGATCCAATATGTAGCTCATTTTATCAACATTACATATTTATATCTAAACGAAAGTTGTAGGCTATGTGTTATGTGTATAATGAAAAATATCACCAAGATTACAGTTCGGTCATTCGTACATTTTTACATATAAGGCAGTTTTTGGAGAAATGTGCCGGATAATATTCTCTGTCCTCTCAGGACTACTTTTTGCTTTCAGTTCCAAATGTCTGTACAAAAAAAAATGGAAAAAAGGGCTTTTGTGTACTTTGCACCATTGGCATGGAATACATTAGAGAATGACTTAAAACTTAATGATTTGATCACACTTAATGTGTTTAAGTCCAAAATGAGAGAATTAGAAGCAGATTTCTTGAGATGTAATGGTTTTAATAAGCCTGGCTAGTTATTTTAATGTCTCCCCTGTTGTGTTTTAATATCTGTAATTGTGTGTTTTTGTGCAGTTTTTGGCCAGGTCACCCCGTGGAAAAAAAGATTCTTAAATCAGAATGTTTTTTTTCTGGATAAATAAAGGTTAAATAAAATGAATACATTAAAAAAATACCTATTATGACTATTTTTGTGTAAATATTAAATTATTTAAATAATGAATTGGTATGAAAGCAAAAAACAAGAAATAAATATTCCAGCTACGTTTGGAAAAGTGGGACTTATCAGTTTGAACAAGTTACCTTGTTCTGAATTTACGGGGACAAGTACACATTTGCGAGGATATGTACATATACGCCCACACACATACACACGGCCGGCAACCATAAAAGCATAAAAAAAGCAGGAAAACACACACATGTTTGCACAAATGCACACACACACACACACACAACTGTTCTTTGCACCCTCACACCTCTCCACATATCACATTTCATAGCAACACCAGAAATAAAGTTCCATTGGCACAGGGGGGGCCGCGGAGAAGAAGGAGGAGAAACAGAGAAAAATAGAGGAGAGGCAGGAGGAGAGAGATGGAAGCTATCGATCGGTTGGAGTTGGCTCAATCGGGGATTGAACTTTATCACAAACGTTGAGCAGCGCAGCAGGAAGCTCTCTGATACGCCTCTAACGGACAGAACAGAGGAATGTTCGCGCTGTATTCTTCCTTCGCATCTCTCATTCATTTTCATTTCTCTTTCCCACCCCCGGCCGTGCCTTTTTAAAGAATTCTTTTTCATTCCCTTTTTTGCCTTTCTTGGCTCTTACATCTTTCATTTTCTCCCTTTGTTTTTCACTTCTCCTCCGTTTCCCTCAGCGTTTTCTCTCTCTCTCTCTCTCTTCTATTCCAGCGGATGGCTTATTAGCATTCTCTCTGTACATATAATTGATTCCTCATGCCTTCCACTTGAGAAAATGTCATTCATAATTCTGTGTGATAGCTAACTGGCTGACTGACTGGCTAGTTGGCTGACTGACTAGCTAGTTGGCTGCCTGGCTTACTGACTGAGTGGCTGGCTGGCTGCAAGGCAAAGTGGCTACTGAGCCATTTGTAGCAGATACAAAGAGACTGACAACGAAATCTGATTATAGTAACCGGACCAGGGCCCCTGTGAAACGAATGGCCTAAGCCAGACTGAGCCTAAGCTGTCATTCATCCTTCTGTGCTTTTTAGTCTATGTATTTAACCTTTATTTTACCCTGGCAGTTAAATTAACAGCAAATTCTCACTGCTGATGAAGGGTGAAACTGAAGGAGGGAAGGGACTTTAAGGAGGCATTAAAGGGGAAAGCACTCACGACCTTTCTTGGTGGTAATGGAAATGAATCAAGTGGAATTTAACTATCAATTAAATGGTTTGTGTGCGGTCATGCGTGCGTGCGTGCGCACACACACACCAAGTGTTTGCTTGGCAACCAAAATGAGCAAATGGGCAGCTGAAAGTCAGACAGACAAATTTACACACATGCACGCACACGTCAACAGACAAATATATTCTCAAACACATGCACATAAACACACAAACTCACACAAACTGGAAGAGGTGCTCTTCTGTTTTTCCTCACGTACATCGAACAAGCATCACAGTTATCAGACGTGCACCCGACAACCACAATTTCTGACCCGATTTACTGTGACACCCATAGATCTGAATGCAATTGTCACTTTAGCCACTGTTCTTGAACCATAAGCCAATTGAGCTTTTATGTGTCTTTGTGACTGAAGCTCCTGCCACCAATGCCCCAACTATGAACCCGCTTTCAAATCCACAGATCTTTTCCTCTTGTCGTCTTGATAGAAAGTCTAAATCAACTGGGCCTGCTCTGCATTTTTAAATATGCCACAGAGCATGGTTGGATGTTAATTACTTAATTGTACCATGCAGTGTGGGAGCATCTGCATTTGGTATGTTTCTCCACTCACTTATTCAGGGTTTTTTTCCATAAATTTGTCACCCGTCTGTGCGTGCACACACACGCAGGCTGAGAAGCGTAGAGTCAGTGATGCCACCTACACAGCTAACCATCAACAAGATCTCAAAGGCACCTGGTTACAGCTGACAGAGAGGGAGTTGCGTGTATGTGCGTGTACAAATAACAGGGAATCTCTGAGCCCAAACACCACCCTCCCCTCACATCTCACTCCTCATGTTACAGCACAGTCTCTATAACTAAACAAGAGCGTGACAACAGAGGGAGATGGACAAAAGCTCACAGGGGCACAAAACCAAGGAAGAAGGCGAGAAACAGAGAGTCGAGGGGAAGTGGAAAAAAAAAAGGAGAAGTACGGGGAGAAAGAAGCAAGAATAGGACAGGGGAAGATAGTAAAGACATCAAAAGAGATTGGATAGTGAGATGGAGAGATGAACAGACAAGAGGAGGAGACATGAGGAGCTACTTACCGGATGCCTGCCCTGAGGGTACATGATCCCAGGAGAGGAGAGGCTGCCAGTCCGTTTGATGGCCAGGTTAGTCCCCTGGCCCTCCACTCCTCTGCCCTCCACTGGTTACACAGCCACACACACACACGCACACAAACCCACAGTTCACACACTCACTCCGTCACACTCAGAAAGTCCAGTCGCCTGCTCATACGCTGGGTTGAAGAAAGTGGTCTTTACTCTTCCAGGGTCTCTCTCTCCTTTTCTTCTTGCTCCTGCACGCTCTCTCTCTCTCTCCGTCTTCTATGGCAAATTCCTGTTGACATACAACTGAAGAGCTCTCAGTCCGTCGCTTCGTTTATTCAACATTGTCATAAGACAGACTTTCTCTCCTCCTTCTTCTCTCTGTGATTCCAAAGTCTTAGTGTGTCCTCGCTCTCTTTCTTTCACGTCTTCCTCTCGGTGGTTTTCTGGCTTTTTCTCACCCTGTGATCAGTGAAGGTCCACGCGTAGTGACATGACACAGGGAATCGCATCCAGGCAGGCTCCCTTCTTCTTCTTCTCCTCCTCCTCCTCCTCGTGCCCCTTCACCCGGCCGTCCAATGGCGAAACACACACACACTCAGCTTTCGTTCAGACAGTCTTTACTGCTTTTTCCTCCTCTTCACCCTCTCTCTGACACACTGAAGCCTCTGCCTTGACTGCTGCCGCAGAAAAGAAGAGGGATAAGAAGGAGGAGAAGAAGTAGAAGGAGGGAGGGGAGAAATGAGAGAGAGAGTGAGTGAGAGAGAGCGAGAGAGAGAGAGAGAGAGAGAGAGAGAGAGAGAGAGAGAGACAGAGTGAGAGCTTTGTTTTTAATCTAAATGTGGAAAAAACACGAGAGGGAAGCAGGAAAGAACAGCAGGTCAGTGGAGGATCCAGCGGGCTTTTCAGCAGCAAGCCCTAGACTGTAATATATTGTGCCTGTTGGCTTCAACACAAACACGACAGGCTACTAAAGCTCCTCTTAAGGTGGAACTGAGTAGATAGAGACACTCCGCCGCACAGAGGGAAAGAGCAGCAGAGGGAGGAGAGGGAGGCAAAGAGAGAGATGGATGCCTTTTCAATTGTGGTCAGACAGACAAAGCAATCAGTCATGCTCAAACTGATATGAATCGAGATTCTCTTACACACACACACATACACGCACACGCACACACTCTGATACTCATACACAAATTCATGACAGCTATCTGGACACACTTGTTATGCAGCGCGCACACAGAGACACACACACACACAGTAGCACATACAGTACACATTATAGTTACTCAAAGTGATACGTTTATTACCCATTTTACGCCTTGCATTAAAATCTATCTTGGATGATTGGATAGCAATCCAATCACACTTAATCACATACAAATCCAGAGATAAACACACCCTGGATGCAGAAAATAATGCTACTGATCGGACTGCACAAACTTCCCCCGAAAAAGTGCTCTGAGCGACGCTGCATCCAGATGTTTGTCGGGTATAAATGCTTCGTCATCCCAAACCGCATACGTCCACTCCTAACTCCTCAGAAACAAAGTAACATCATCTGAAAAGCAACAGAAAAGTACCGTCGCTTTGGATTAATGCAGAAAACGGCCACAGAGGAAAATGTGCAGCAGTTTACTGTGGGACTATCCCTGGAAATGAATTGAATCAATTTAGTTTTACTTGTAACAACTATTGACAAGTAATCAAGAAATTCTGGTCAAGTGATACTTGCTCAGATTTGATGCTACCTAGATCTGTTTACAATAAAAAAAAAAGTCAGCATGTGTTCTGTTTGCTTTTCTATACCTAAATATATCATGATAAGACACGTTTTGCTACAAGTATGTGCAATTCGGGCACAGTTGATCCATCTCCTATTTGAATGCAAGTCACATGCGCCAGAGAACAAACCTGTACACACACGTGATAGTTACACAGATTTATGAAGACTTAGCAGGTTGTCGGGTATTAAGTGTCTTCCCCAACAACACAGACACACGGGTATCAAACCATTTAACACAGCAGATACACAGTCATTCAACACACACACATAGATCTTTTAGAATACTGATCTGAAACGATTAAGGATTCATTAATTGGGTTCCCTTGAAATGTTTCAGTTTTGTTTTATCTGTTGGACGGTCTACTGTGGGAGAAAAAAAAATCACTTGACATACTGGAAATGGCTTATTTTTCTTTCCTCTTAGCAGTTAACAGTGGATTGTTTGGATTAAAGTGAAGAACTGTGTCGAAAACCGAAACATCAACAGCGTTGCCACCTGCGGATACTCCAACTTCATCAACGTTAATTCAAAGGAAATGGATATTTCGGCAGGAGCCACACATTGTGAAGTGATATCCGCGCAGAAACATCACAGCGGCAACCACTTACCGCCAAAGATGTCATCAAAATCAATAAGTCGAGTATCTACAGGATTATCGCTGCAACACCCCACAAATATCCTGCTACATGAAGATAAAAACGTCTGGCTGCTTACTTTGCCAACTGTTGGCTCCGCTGTTATTTACAGGACTGCCCTGAGTGGACCTGGACCAACTAAAACCTGCAGCCTGTTGCACCAGCTGTGTTTAAGTTCAAACTTAGCATAGCTAAACCAAAGAAATCATTACGAACTTGTGTTTTATGCGTTACTGAAATGAAGCCGTCGCACCGCAGAGATGTTAACAAAAGCAGTTTCATAGATCAGGATAAAACACAATAATCGTGACAAGTTTCTATTATTGCGATAATAATGAACACCTCTAGCTAAACTACAGGGGAAAAAAAGTGAAAGAAACCTCAGGAAGAGTAAGAGAGCAGGGATTCCTCTTCCAGGATGGAGAGGGATGCAATAGATGATGTGTGCACCGGATGGAATACAATACATTTAGAACAGGAAAAGAGTTTAGTATGACATTAATTAGAATAACAGACATATATTGATTCATGGAGTATGTGGAGGATGAGGTGACAGGATCCAGGTGTGTCCTCTGTGTGATACAATATAAATATTTGTTGCTACCAAAATATCATGTGAGATGATTTTAGTATTATTATTGCACTTATATTTTAATGATCATTGGGACAGTATCGTGAATCAGAATAATTTTGGCCAGGATGACACATGAAGTGTTCTTATTGTCCCATGATGAGTAGAGACCTAATTTATTGATATATTTCAATATTGATCTAGCTTACTACAGTGTGTTAAGATGCCAAGTGGCTCATGCCAGCCAGAAAGCGAATGCACACAGTAACCATGGCGAATGTTAATTGGCCATTTAGTCAGGATTTTTACATCCAGGCTCATAAGGTTGCATCCAATTACGGTAGCTGATTTTAAGATGAAATATCTTGTAGTAACTGAGCCTGTATGGTGGAGTTTACACCGCTACGTCTCAGAGAACACGTAGCCGGTGCTACCCGCCGCTGGTATTTAAAACCTTTCCATGTACAGTGCACCCGTCTGGCCCAGCCGTCTTTTGGAGCTGTTTATAATGAGTTTATCCGGGGCAGCTCTGCCTTTGAACTTGATCAAACAGCCATTAATCCAACAGTCTTGAATCAGACACAGTCAGTCTTGGCATCCGTGGAGGGTTTCCAGAAAGACAGAAACTGTGCTTGATAACAAGCGGGTTAGCTAGAGGGCAGCCCCAAAGCCTCAATTAAGGTCACAGGCAGACATCCTATTATCCAATGCAGTCTATTACCAAACACTATACGTAGTTCCTTTTGGGGAAACCTTGCGCTACCTTTAATCTCCATTCAAATTAATTGTTAAGTTTGTTTGGATGTTTGATGTGCAGAACATCTTCGGATTCGTGTTATTTTAGTGGTAGTGGTAGTCGTGTATTCGTGGTTAATAAAAGCAACAGACCTCAAAGTCTTAATAATATGTTAAGGCGAGGACTCTGAACAGAGAGTTAACTGTCAGCTTTTTCAATGGTTTATTATAATCTATTAATTAAATTTCTGAATTTGTAAGGTATTAATTTAAAATGAAGAATAAAATGAAACATAATAAAACCTGAATGATTAATAAATTAAGTTGATTTACAAAATGGCGAATACATTTGCCTTTTTTTTTTAAAATAAAATTAAGAAAAATGAATGGGCACTTCCATAACTATAATATTAACAAGGTGTCAAAAAGCTCAGTAGTAGTAATAGGAATCATGTGTATGGTCAACAGCCAGTGGCTTTAAAAAAAAATAGTGCCATCAGGCCAAAATCTCCAGATATAAACATCAAATAATCCATAATATAAACATTTATCGTATTCAGGGTCATTGGGGGCGGAGCCTAATGTGAGACACAATGGGTGTGAGTTAAACTGTGACCAGGACAGGTCACTATGAGGTTTAAGAAGGCACCTGGGTTTATTCAAAGTCTCTCTTTTATCTTACTCTCTCACACATACACAGACACACACCATCTTTTAATTGTGCCCCAACACCAAAATCAGCATTCCCCATGTAGCCCATTGTACTAATCAACATGATCTAATTGTCTAGAAAGGATTATGCAGGTAATTATTCCCCTGACTCCTCACACTGGGTTTAGAAAGACAAATGGACAACCATACAACACCCTGACATGCAGGCAGACAAATATCTGTCTGGATATGAATCGTATTTACCACCAGCGCTGCATATACCAGCCTTGATCCATAGTATGTGTTGCCACAGCAACACTGGATGTATGCTGAGATGGTTTCTTTTCCAGGTCGAGTCCGCCCAAAAAAAAACAAACAAAAGAACAAAAAAAAGCCACCTGTAGAGCCATTATTTAGTGTGTCTGTTCTGGGCTCCTGTAGATACATGGCAGTGCAACATGGCGAGGATTCGTGGAGGGAGACATGCTCCCCATGTGGATAAAAACAGCTCAATCTAAGATACTCTTATTATATATTAATTAAAACATACTTGTGAATATTATATTCCATTCCTGCCAAGTCTGTCCTGCTAGATGCTGCTAATTCCCACTAAATCTTACACTCTGTACCTTTAAGGCATACGATATTTAGGGTAATTAAAATATCCCTGTAACAATAGAGTAACACACAGATTGCTAGGGTACGTTTGCCTTCGTTTTATCAGCTCCATTAAGAAAAGATTACTTATTTATTGTGGAGGTTTTCCAAGCTGTGAACAGATAAGCAGTTGGAAAACAATACATATTTATTTGGCAATTTAAGCTACTTTTCCCCCTAATTTATATACATATATATAAACTGTCAAATACTGCATTTTGACCATATGGAACGTGAAGAGGAGTGTGTTTTGACTGACCTTGGTCATGGTAATATATGAGGAAGAAGGATTCACAGAGGAAAGTCAGAGAGCCAGCATCTAAAAACAGGAGAAGAATCAGCTGTTAGTTCAGGTACAATAAAAGCATCATCTCTTAAAAAACCTTACCAGCCTGAACAGGTTTCCATGTTGTTTGATCTGAATGGAACCTTAATTAGTATCATTGATAACACCTGTGTTTACTTGCTAGTTAATGTAATGGCTGCCTTGACAAAGGTCTGTTGTCTATATATAATTATATTTGAGCAACATTTTAGGCCAAAGCTACGTTGTCTTAGTGGCAAAATTGAGGAATAATATTGGTCATTTCTGATTGACTAATATTTAAATATCTTAAAGAATGCAAAAAAAATGGGTTATTACTGAAAAGTTACTAAATAAGTAGACTGAAAACCTCCTGTTTTAAGCTCATACATAAAAGCATTACAAGCACTGGTGGAAGTCTTACTCAGGTCTTTCATTTAAGTAAAAGGACTAACTAGGATTAGCATCTTTTCATTAAAAAGCTTACTGTAATAATAAATTAATAATACCCACTCACTGACACGTGCGTAAGCAGCATTTTTATGTTGTCTCGGTAAATTTCTTCGTTACATTCCATCACTGATTAGAAGACACACATAAAGGCAAAGAGTGCAGCCCCTGTTAAAGAGTTGGCAAATCAACATTAACATTTTATAAACATTTTCCTCTGGTAGGTTTTGGAGTTTATTGTTAGCCTACCAGCAGGAGACAGACGGCTTTAATCTGGATGACAGACGAAACAGCAACAAACAGACAAACAGATGAAGACACCCAAGGCAGCAGCTTCTTTTTTTTTTTTTTTTTTTTTTGGAAATGAACTTGAACCTATGTTCCGGGAAAAAAAAAACAGTCTTTGGAGACGTTCTAACTTACATTCAGACCAGGTCACCTGTCAGGTAAGTGCGCGTGCGTTCTACCTTTTTCATATATCAACAACAAGCTCTAAAAGGTGCTGGGAAGTCAATTTTCATGCTCGTCTCAATTTAGGCAATGAAGACGAAGAACGGCAACTCTCTGGTTCCACCTTAAAAGCTCTTCCCTGTCTGAGGGGTATCTCCGCGCGCTGATTGGACCGAGGGAAGACGGGTCTGACCAATCGCCATATCAGAACCCCACGTTGGCTCCTGACGTCATGGGACGATCAGGCCAATCGCAACGCGACCCGGCCGTTGAAAGGGTGTGTGGGCGGGGGGAAGGGGAAGGAGGGGGCGACGGAGAACTGAGGAGTCTGTGGGGATTGTGGGCATTGAAGTTCCAATTATTCTGCACACACACACACACACACACACACACACACGCACATCTACACACACCATACACACGCACGCACACAGGCACACGCGCACGCTGTCAGTCACGCTACATAAATGCTCAGTAAATTCCGCCGTTAATTTCAATTCCGCTATTTATACTGCGCGCGCGCACGCACGCACGCACGTACACACACACACGAGCAGAGTGGGTAAACACTTTGCATCCTCGCGGGAGGATGACTACATTTACGTCATGCAGTGGTAACTTGTAAAGTATGATATACATATATACATATAGATAGATAGATAGATAGATAGATAGATAATGTAATATGTTTGTATTTAGTTGTGTGTCAACCTTTGTAACCCTTGACTTTTTCCTTTTTATATATATTTATTATTTCTCTGTCACTGGTTTATTACTCTATTTGTGTCATTTGTATCACTGCTGCTGCTGACGAGTCATAAAGAAGGAGAGAAAAAAAAAACATGAAATCCAGTTCAAAATTAGGGATTTGTTTTTGTGCCGATTTTCTTAATTGTCGCCTACTTCTCCACGTGCCGAAATGAAAATAACGAGGCATATAGAACAATATAAATCACACTGTAGGGATCTAAGAGCTCAGCCGTGCGTTATCTGCTTGTGCCTCGAAACGCTGAAGCCAATTTACTCCGTTTGTGTTGGTTTGTTCAGCTCTTTAATTGTCTTTTCTTGTTCTTTCTGTATGATACACACACTCTCTCCCCTCTTAGCCCGAGATCGTCGCTTGCTGTATCTCATTTCAGGATGGTTGGTGTGATATAAAGTGTGTCAGCTCTCCGCACAGACCACATTTAAAAACAATGCCGCCGCTGCTGCCGTGGAGTAAAAATAAAACCATGCTGACTCCTATTTTACTCACTGTCTTGTCTTGACTTGTGTGGAGAGCTCAAGGTGAAGCTTTATGGACAGGCCGCTACGTGATTCTCCCTCTCAAAGAGGATCCTCTCATATTTATGAATGTAAAGCTGCAGCATATGTGCGGTTTAAAGGTTCCATCCTGGCTGGGACACAGTGAGATCATCAGTCTCAAGAGTGTTTACTACTGGGCCACAACAGCAAAATAAAAAAAAACACTAATTATATGACACATTGTAGGCTGTTTTCAGCAATTACCTTGATCAAAGAGCAATTTTTATGTTTTGATTAAAGTGTGGAGTGAAGTTCAATATAGACAGATTAGTTAGGAGTGTATAACAATGTTTATCAGAGACTTTAGATGATTAGACTCGACATGAAGGCTCCCCCGGAGTCCAGACACAGGTGGTGGTGGAGTAAAGTCAGCAGGTGGAGGACGGCCCCGTTAGCTTCAATTTATCCTGAACAACATAGTTGTGAAGGGGGGAGCTGGTGCACATTCGTAGGTGGTTGGATTGCAATAATCTTTAAAAATATACATATAACTTTTTTCACGATTTATAATTCTATTATAGGCTATCTATTTTTACTATCTATGTTTGTTTTTTTGTGCATGAAATATGATATGAATAGAAGAACATTAACTTGTTACACACCAATAAAACAAAACCGTCACCAAAGCACCCACTCGCTCACACACTCTCGCACACACACACACACACACACACACTCAGTTGTCAGTCAGTAAAATGATCCCCAGATCTGCACTGACTAATCCATGCAGTAATAGGAAGCGGCAGAGGGAGAAAACCTATCCCTGTGATGTGGGACTCTGGATAAACTCTGCGTCAGTTTGACGTCGGATAAATAGACCCCTATTCACACACAGTCACACACACACACACACACACACACACAAACAGAAGAACACTACCGTACACACACACGTGGGTTGAATAAAACTGTCATGTATGTACCTGTGGTGTGTTACTGATCCCTGAGCGCCTGCAAACACATGTGATCTCCTGACCTCGTAGTGCAAACATTTGGCTATGGAGTGTATGGATATGTGTTTGCGTGTGTGTTTGCGTGCGTGTGTGTGATTTGATGTGTTTGGGTGTGATTGTATATGTTTCTGCAGTCAGTGCGACTTCCTGGCTGTACATCTAGCAGGTCTGTACGTGCAGTAACACTCTGTGACATAATTAGCTTCATCCAACTTATTTCCTGCTCCCGGCTACAGGAAAGAAGTGTGTCACTTGTTTGTTGTGTGTAGATAATGACACATTTTTTGCAGTAGTGACTCTCTATGCGGGTATATTGGATTAAAAGGGAAACCACTATGAGGTTGACATACCGACTTTCCTTTTTAGTGCTGTTTAAAGTTCGTCACATCCATGTTGAGTAACCAGCATATACAAGATGTGGATATATGTGATATATGTGGTGTTTGACTGTGTTTTTTGCAACTTGGAGAAATAGTGCCATGCAAACCTAATGCTCAAAATTACAATCGTCTTATTTTAATCGCAGCTCAACAGGGAAAAACTTTTCAAGGAAACACAAATGGAATTTTACGCTAGACACACTAAATGTGTCAGGCATCCACTTGATTTCACCAACTCAGACTGATAAAGCCTCTTAAACACTTCAGATAAACTTTTTAAATGACGACTGAGTGGACACACTGAATTTTGACCCTGGTCACTTACATCGAAAGCCCATTTAAAAAGGATCTTTTAATCTCTTTCACCGCTCACGCAGGCACCTGACTGTTGTCTGACAGCCCCCAAAAAAATAAAAAAACGGCGCACCAATCCTTTAAAATTGTGGACCTCTCAGGAAAAGTGCTTCAACTCCTCAATTGCTCAACTTGACGATAACGCCGTTTAAAATTAAAGCCAAAAGTCATCGCTATGACCTCAGAGTCACGTTGTGTATTTAATTCTCCGCGCGTTGGAGCCCACAGCGAAAAAGAACCAAAAACATCTTATCATCCGGCTATTAATGAACTGAAACATGTCAGGATCAGATAGCCAGGAAATGAGGACGTGTCCAAATGAGCATAATGAATCGAGCATCAGTCACTGTCTTGTTCTGGCACACGTGGATTTAAAGAGAGAGAAGAAGAAGAAGAAGATGATTAAGTGAAATGTCTGCATGTTTGGTGCATGTGTCTCAGTTGACTTATTCAATAAATCAAATCAGCCCAATTGCGTTTCCGTGTATGTTTGCACACTATATGTCAGAATATACTGTACGTGCATGTGTGTCTATATATAAAGCCATGATTCTGCAGATACACTTTCTTATACATTCCAGCACAGATAATAATGGATGTGAAGCTGTGATTATGGCTGTGTGTTGTGTTTATGGACATCTGTATCTGTCAGTGTACACGGGATGAGCTGGAATAACCGTGCTTGTATAAAATATGAATATAACGAGTTGATATGCGAATATGCAGTGAATGTGTGCATATGGCATATGATGAGGGTCTGACATGTTTTTCTGTCTGCACATATATGTCTAATGTAGCTTTGTGTGTAATGTATGCTTAACGTCTGTGTGGTGCACGTTTGTGTGTGTCTAAAAAGATTTGAATTCTGAGAGTGACTGCATACTGTTATGTAATTGTGTGTAGGTACAGTACAATACATTTTCATGTATAAAGTATGTGTGTGTGTGCGTGTGCAGTTCTTCCAGGCTGTAGTACACTGAGCTGTGATCAGCCTACTTGGCACAAGCCAATTGTGTGACTAATTGGGACTGAGGCAGAGTGCAGTGAATAAAGGAACCTCCTCCCCTTCCATCACTGTCCCCATCTCTCTGTACTACAATATAGTGCTTTATGCCACAAGTCACACACACACACACACACACACACACACACACACACACACACACACACACACACACACACACACACGTACACATTAATGAATCCCCTAAACACACAAAGATGCATTATCCTCTTTTTTAAAAACTGAACAGTAAAGGCAACAATAGTACTGTTCTTTCAACAGCATGACAGGGATGACACAGATCCCCACTGAGTTCATACTTCAGTGGAACAAGTACGTTTGTGTGTCTGTGTGTGTGTGTGCCTGTACGTGTGTGTGACTCAGTGTTTGTTTGTTTTTTATTATTCCCACCGACACCAAGCAAATCAATCTATGCAGCTCTTTACTTTGTGATAGCTGGTCATTTATCCAGCGACAGCAGCACAAGAACAATCTTTTTTTTTTCTTGCTGTGTTTTTTTGCTGCTTTTAAATCTCGTCTTTAAAACGTACTTTAACAGAATGGCTGATAGACCACACTTTCTGTGGTCATGAGCTGTTGGTTTTTATTTCTCATCTTTTTTGTTCATGTTTTATCTATGTATTGCATATGCATACGTGTGTATGTATATGTATGAATTTCTTCATCTCTGGAAAGCGATTTGTGCTTATGTGCTCTATAAATAACCTATTATTAATATCATCCCTGCATGTTACTCATTACATCCTGCATACCAAACGCTCTCTCTTGATCTCTCCGCCTCTCGCTCTTTCATGTGACTCCCCGGCTCTTTGTGGAATTCAATATGCCTCGCTGGACCGGAAAAATGGTTTGTTGTTTTATCGATATCACTAATCAAACAGGAGTATCACTATCTTTACCTCCATCCCTCTGTTTCTCTTTCTTTCTTTTTCTCCTCCCCCTCTCTCTTCCTGTCTCTCTTTTTAAACAATTTGACACTTGAATGCATTATGTAAGAGTAAAATGTACTGGCTGAGGTTCTGTGACCAGATGCAGAGAGAGGAACACTTGGAGAGGAAGAGAGCGAGGTGAGACGGGCTGAAAGAGAGCAGATGCATGGACGCGTGTGAAGAATGCTAGATTGGTGTGTGTGTGTGTGTGTGGTCGTCTAGGTGCAGATGGCGGATGTCAGTGTTGAAAAATTCATGATGCCATGTTTGGAGATTCCTGGGGGATATCTTGTTGTTCAACTGGCCTTAGAGAGCAAGGGAGCGGGCGAGTCTGCACTAGATGTTGGAAATACTGAGAAACACAGATACAGACACAGAAAAATGAAACAGGGTTTTGGTATTTTCGTTTTTTGGGGGTTTTTTTTGTGGTGGCTGAGATAGTTTTGATAGCCTCTTGAGGATTTGTCTCACAAAGCTGCCAGATCCATCTAACGATCAGCTGAATATCACAAAAACACAAACAAGACACACAACAAATTTGCATCAAAATATTGTATTGTATATATATATATATACACATCACTGCAAAATTATCAGTTTTTCTGTGCATTTGGGCAAAAGGAACATTTTTGTTTGTCCTCCAAATTCGAAATACAAATATTATCGTTTAGAGCATTTATTTGCAGAAAATGGACAAATGGTTGCAAAGCTTTCAGACCTCAAACAATGCAAAGAAACACGATCAAATTCATTTTAAAACAAAATAATACTAATGTTTACACTTAAAAAGAGTCTGATTCAATATTTGGTGCAATAAAAGTTTCCCAGTGTCTTGACATGCTATCTATCTATCTATCTATCTATCTATCTATCTATCTATCTATCTATCTATCTATCTATATCTATCTATATATATATATATATATATATATATATATATATATATATATATATACTGGATCACAGGAAAACTTAGTAATGATCTGTAATCTATAATTATTTCAGTTTCCCAATACAGCCTTGACAAGATTTTCTATTTCAAATTCGTTTGAAATCCATTTTTTTGACTAAACCTTCCGATCATGTTTGGTAAGTTGATGTAAAGCAATTTCAAAACAAAACAGGAAAAATGAATCAATTCAAACCAGCAAAGGTTGTAGAGAGGAAGAGACAGAAATAGAAGCAAGACGGAGATGTGTGGTTTTTTTTCCTCACTCTGTGGAAAAGCTCTACGACTTTTGTGCAAGTGACACCTCATGACATTTCATTGTTTGTAACCGCAACACCACCCCCCACGCCCCTCGTGTGAAGTTTGCATTCTGCATGTAAAAGAGGAGCGATCAGAGAGCGAGAGCTCTACCCGCATCTGAACAAAGTGATCCTAACTCCCCATTACACACGTTACTCCACGGCTGCTCCCTTGACACATGCCGAGCGAGGTGTAATACGCATTAATGTGCCAAGCAAACTGAGCCCTCCGAGCCCAAATGGGGCGGGTTCGCAGTCCGCGCTAGGTAATGGAAAATGGCAGCAACCGGCGTGACAGACCCAGAGTCTCAGACACAGCTGAATATGAGCACTGAGTTCTCATTACAGACCCATTTACTACTTTATTTCTGCCTCTGCAGCTTTGTGTGTTTAGACTGAGTTGCTTACAACGAGATGACTCAATGGTGCCTTTCAGAAATCAGTGTAACGTTACTTGAAATGTACTTGTTATGTTTTTGTTTTCTTCCTGTCTCAATGACGTCAATATGTCGGGGCACGGGTCATGACCTTGCATTTTTACATGTATTGCATGGTGTAAGATTTGAATTTTAAAAGTCTTCATTTTTAGTGTCTAAACAAAACTTCAGTATAGAAGGTAAATCTTGTGTCCTGCTGGAAGTGGGTGGCTCAGCTTCATCCTGCAGCCCCACCAAAGATACAATTTTAGAATTAATGTGAACATTTCCCTTTTTCCAGTTCTGTTTACAATGTTGCATTATGTCTGTGGTGAGTGTTGACTGTCCTTTGTTACAGTAATCCCAGAAGAAGTCAAATCAGTTTTATTACAGTGAATTCTATATTAATTACTTTATATTAATATTACATAAGAATATCTACACTACCATTGCAATGAGCAAACACATTGTACCATTAGAACACTGGAGTGATAGTTGCTGGAAATGGGCCTCTATACCTCTACATAGATATTGCACCAAAAAACAGACAGCTAGAATAATCATTTACCACATTAACAATGTATATGACTTTGTATATGCATATGAATGTGTATGAGTTTATTTCCAATTCCAAAAATTTGGAAAATTTCTAAGTGACCCCAAACTTTTGAACGGTAGTGTAGAGTTAGCGGTTATACAAAGGGGTAAAGGTCAAGTGTGTGAGATTTATTGGCATCTGGAACAGACGTAATATTCATAACTATGTATTAATTAGTCAAAACAATGTTTTGTAACCATAGATTGAGCCAGTTTTATCTGCATGGAGAGTGTGTCTCCCTCTGCAGAGCCCACCATGCTGCACCACCACAACAGACTCATCAAACAGCGGTCGGTTGGCTGCAATCCGCAGCCTCACCACTTGATGCCGGCAGAAACTACACATTGCACCTTTAAAGCGTGTGTGTGGTACCCTCCGTGTACGTTTCTCCTATACAGCCTGGGGAAGCATGTTTCATCCTTTAGCCAGTTCTGAAGCCCTTCTACACTTCTTAACAGCTCTGCTTTGCATTTGCTTTACATGCAGAAACTCCCATGCTCTCCGGCTCCGGCTTTGACTTTGAACTGAATGGAGGCAGAGATAAAGACATCAGATAGTTTTTTTTTTTCTGCTTTGTGGCGCCTACCGCCTTGATATACCCCGTTATAAACGTCTGCAAAAACACACACAGACAGGGGCTCATGTAAATGATCTGCACGCGCACGCACGACGCTTGTGTGCACAGTATGTCTGAAGGAGCAAATAGATGCACTTTATATAAACAAATGTGTACACATGCACAGATATGAACACATACTGCATATCTGAGTCAGTGCAGGCAAATGTGCACTCAGGACAGCATCTGTCTACGTACACACATATTCACACAATACGACACACATGAACACACACACGCACGCACACGCAGGACTTGGCACAAAGCCTGGGCCATGTCATGCCAATTAAGTTCAGAAACTAAAAGCGTTCCATCTGGGAATTACACTCCGGCCCACAATATTAACACTGTCCTGAACTGAGACCAAAACACACACACATGCACAAAGCCTTACACCCCACTGTTTAAAGCACCCACATAGTGAACTAACAGTAACACTAACCAGCTGAGACAGACCCACACCATGCAAACCAGCCGTCAAATACGTACAACATACCTCCACAAACATTAACCTAGTTTCCCTCCAGAAAACCACACACACCCGCCCCCCACACCCCCCCGGCCTCACTTCCATGCATACGACTCCGGCATTACTCTCCTCCATGGAGAGCGTTTCCGCGAAAAGGCTCAAATGAAAGGAGGAAATGGCATCATTAGGAGCTGACAGATATGAACTGAAAGAAAAAACAACAAACCTGGTGGGAGAACGGGGTGGAAGTGATTTATGGAGGAAGGGAAGGATATAGCAGGGGAGGAGAGAAGGTGAAAGTGAAAGCAGAGGTCAGTAGATTAACTCATTTCACATTTAATCTGGAGAAATGACCGGAATCCTTTATGGGAGTGAAATGATTTTCTCCAGTGCCATTGAAAGATTTTGGTTATATTCAGTAGAGGAAAAAAAAAAAGAAAACTTCCTAATGCATAATGCTGACACACAGGTTCATAAATATTTGCATGGCTAGACACCACATGTGCTACATAGGATTTTTTTTTATGATTTTGGATGATGCGACCCTTTAAATAACTTGTTAGGATAGACATTTTTTGAAGGCGAGTGGAGCCGAGCAACCTTGCCTGACCAAATGACACCATCTGGCAGGAAGCTGGGACAACATGGGGAGCCGGAGAGTGTGTGTATGTCAAGTATGCCTCTGTGTGTGTGTGTGTGTGCGTGCTTCAGGGTGTGTCAGCATGATAGGAACTTGTGTGTGGGTGAGGTGTGCGTGATTGTAAAATAGGCAGTTTTATACAATAGAAAGGGAGAAGCGATTAGGTGTTTGTGTAAACGCGTGTATTTCACCAACTTTGACAGAAAACGATGCTGCGTGCTCGGCCAGATGAGCCGCTGGCAGCAGACGTGGGACATCTGACATAACAGTTGTGCAATTTATTCCACATCCATCATTCCCGAACAGAGAAAACTATCAACAGATCCTAAAAGGGACTTAGGACTGACGATCAGTAGCACAGGCCGTAAATTATTAGGTTGGGTTCAGATGAAATGCTACGACACAGTAAAACCTGTTTGTATTAGATCCTATTATATGTGTACACAGAGTAGTGCTGTGAAAAGTTGCCTCCATTTTATGACACATCGTCCTCGGTGACAGCAGCGTTCCCTGGGAGAGTAAATGTCAAAGTGACATTGAGCGAGCATCAAGCCAGGCTGGGCTCTATGTGTGTGTGTGTGTGTGTGTGTGTGACCTAGTCTGAACATCCCCTGGGACTGGAGCTGGCTGGCTGACTGTTCCCAAGCTGTCACCAGACATTGACTCACAACGCTGTACACTCACCAACGTCACACTGACTCACCCACTCTCCATCCATCCATCCGTCGGATTCATAAACACGTTCGGAGAAACTTTGAATCCCAAATTCAAATCAAATTGGTTTCACCGCCTCCCTGAACTGAATTACGTTGAGGAAAGGCAAACCTTTTTTTTTTTTTTTTTTTCAAATCTCTTACTTGTTATGCCAGGGATCGAGTTTGCTTTCAGGAAATATTTGCTTATCGAGCTCTCTGTTTGGACCCATCAAGGCCTCGATGATTTCCACCGGCGGGCGCCATCACACATTCAGGCCACAAGAAGCGGCCATGCCGCCGCGTTACCGATCCGTCCGCCGGCGTCCGTCTGACTGATTGCTCGTTGGGCTTCGTCAACGGGGTTCAGGCTAGAATGGATGCTGTGTAGCACGTAGATATCGAGCGGCTGCTAACTGCACTAGCAACGCTCACCATTAACGGCCGACATGTCTCGGGTTCTCCTCTGCAGAGATGCTGTTTTTAACTCTAAACCCACAAAATTATCGTGTGAGCGGCCTCGGCATGCTTTAAAAGGAAGGATTGACTAACGGGTTCAGTACGTTTCATATGAAACAGATGTTTGTTTTTTTTCCTTTCTTTTTATTGTTTCTTTTATTGACCTTTATGATTGCCTTGTTTTTTTTTCATACTTATTTATATAGTGTTTAACATGTCTGTATGTGCATTATCCACTGGAGACATTTAATTTAACAATAAAAAGCATTAAACTGAATCGAGTGAATGAAATTGAAACATGCTGGGAATGTGTTCACAGTACTGTTTTTTTCCAATTTGTGATTGTTTCCCTTATTATTTAACATTAAAATGTTGGCGATGACACGTGGGGTTAACCGTGGATTAAAGTGGCATCGGTGGCACTATACGAACCATGACCCCCCCCCCAAGGATCTAAAAAAAGAAAAAAAGAGGAGCTCCCTTTTTAAACGTGCGCTGCAGACCCTAACGCAGGGCCCGTGTTCTCCCACGGATCTGTGTCGGTGTTGTTAAAACTCAGCAGACACTGTGCAAATATAGCTGAGTAACTAGGCCTACTGCAAATAGAACAGAACTGAATTTAATCAAATCAACACAACATGCTCTATGTTCCAACATTCACCCTCTGGCGGCACCCCCCCTCCTCCTCCTGCTTCCTCTTCCTCTCTCACTCCCTCTGTCTGTCTCGCTTTCTCTCCCTCGCCTCCTTGCAGATGGCGAAACACACACATAGACACACACACACACACTTGAGTGCACACAATTACCTTAGTGTACTGTCCCCCCTTGTCTTACTCCCCCCCTCAAAAAAACCTTTCCCTGTCCCCTTTCCTTTCTTTCTGGATATAATTGATTCTATTTATTTGTTTCCTCCTCTCTTTCTGCCTGCTTTATTTGTTTTCATTATTGATGTCTCCTCTGAATGGAGAGCTACCTGTCTAATAGCTGCACGCCACTGAACACAAACTGTACAGACTGCGCCCTCTGCCTCTCTCCCTACTATATACCATCGTCCCCATCACCTATACATACGGAGTCATAGCGTTACTCATTCACAGCTTTACCACCGGCCTGCATTTTTTTTCATCATAACGGGATGATGAATAGTGTTTGGTTGCACCGTCTATGAGTATTTAGACAACAAGGGAGCGTTATGCCGGGAACAGAGCAGCAACCAGCTACCAGTTGATGGCTGGTCTGTGTCTATCATGACACACGAGGGTAGTTTATGGCAGGTTTGTGGTGGCGGCGGCAGCAGCATGTGTGTGTGTGTGTGTGTGTGTGTGCGTGCGTTTGCTTCACCACCTCAATTACTCAGCAGTCAGTCAACTGGTCATCCAGCCATCCAGCCGGGTCCAGACAGGGGCTGGTAAGCAGTGAACCACAGTGGCAGTGCAAACAGACCACAGTCAGACCACATCACAACCACACAGCAGCCTGCCTTTTACAGAGCTGCATATGGCCGTCTGCAGCCAGGGAGAGAGGGGGGGGAGAGAAAGGAAGGGAGGCAAGGACGACTGGAAGGATGGCGGGGGTGGAAAAAAAAAGTCTCGGGGAGGAAGAGAGGGAGGACAAGAGGAAGAGAGTTGGCTTGAGGGATGAAGCGGGAAAGAAAGCAGCAGACTGTCGTCGAGGGAGAAGAGAAGGAGGAAGAGACAAGCGGCAATGACGGATAGCGGGGAAAAAAAGGTGGTGGTGGTGGTGGTGTGGGGGGTAAACATTTACACAAGAGCCCAATTTGGGTATTTCGTTTAAAAGTATAGCCTTCCATCTTCATCCCATCTGTTGAAAGGCCTTTATATCACGCTGACAACTGTAATTCTGCTGACAGATTTCACTGCGGAGAAACGGTTTATTTTAATTGCCACCCGCCCACGTGCGATCCTTAATGTTACAGTGCAAAGGTAACCAGAGGTAGGAAGTTACCTACCGCTCGACTCAATTCACACGTTCTGGCTTTTCGACGCCGTCAGATATTGAAAGCGAGTTGTTTTTTTAAAAGATAATGTCACTTACGTTAAAGGCGGACAGTTTTAGATTTAGTTCGCTATGGATTTAAAAAATATGTGGTGCCAGATTTATTTTTAGAGCGCCAAAGTGAAAACAGAACTTTCTAAGTTCTTTTCCAGAAGTACGGAAATCCAGCCTTGGAACACAATTTGGTTGCGCAGTTCACTCCGGGGCTCGGTCTGAAATCACTCCCTATTTACTACACACTATATTTACGCTCCTCCTGTTTCACTTGAGCGTTAAGGATTCTGAGAACAATCCCGCATTTTGTAAATGCAAAAGTCAGTAGACGCATTTAACCGAGACTATTTGCGGACGAGCGATCGCGGCTATAGTTCAGGGGCGGCTTTAGCAGTAAGGGACGGCGGGGGATGACTGGTGTGAATGCTTTTTAAAGCAGAGATAAGCACAGAGAGCAGAGGAAGAACATGAATTAGGACGGGAAGAAACTGGTAAATCATCACAGAAACTAACAAATTCTTAGTTATTTATCCTTGTTAAATCATGAAAACTTCATGAACTACCGAAGTCTCCAAAAAATGGCTGCAAAGCCCCCATCGCTGGCATTTACAGCCAAAGAAAACCCCCATATTAGCACTAATTTGATTTAAGAGGAGCTTTGTCTTTCTTGTTTTACTTATTAACAAACGTCTACAAACAGGGACGGTGACTACGAAGCAATCGGTAGTCGTAAACCATTTTTAAGTTAGAATTACGGGACGTTTTCCTGACATTCTAATGCCGCCGACATTGCGCGATAGCTGGAATTAGGCTCTCTAATTGTCTCATTCTTTTTGGAAATGTTGTCCTCCTAAAAATGGACGCGGACTGACTTAAATGGATTAAACACTGGGGTAACATATCAGAGATGACAGCTGAAAACACAGAAAGAAATCTGCATTCTGGCAGCGAACCTGGCATTTCACAGCCTTACAACCATGTATTTATGAAGTCCCTCAATTCCCACAGACCAAAAAGAAAAAAAAATACCCCTGATGTAAAAGTCTAAAAAATTCTGAAGACAACTAAAACATTTCCAGTGCATGCTCAGCAGTTTGTAGCCTTGATCCCCGTTCAACAGCGCCGGAGAATAATATCCGATACGAACAACAAGAAGAACAGATGTAACGCAACAGAATTAGACTTTTTAAATACACAATGGCAGAAATATATTTATGATGTACAAAGAAGAGCTGAGAGGATCCAACATTACCTTTGCTGTGTTTAGAAGTCTAGCTACAAGCAGACCATTATCTTGTCATTGGCACTCAGCGTAATGACTGCTTTTAGGGGCAAGCTCAGATAAATGCAGCTAGAAAGGAATAAAAGGAGGGGAAATAGGAGGATAAACAGAGAAAATAAAGGGCGGAAGACAAGACGCGGAAGGAGAAAGACTCATGAAAGAGAATAAAAGGCGATGCGAGATGTTTGTTCTTTTTTTTTTTTCTCTGAGAAAAAAAAAGGAAATAAGCAGAGTGCGTTACGCGGTGCGGGGAGGAAGCCGGGCAGGGAGTTTAGCCCGAGGTGTTTTCATACTCGCGCTGATGGATGAAGGTCGTA